>JBAMIB010000078.1:3976551-3996196 GCA_037177415.1 Kaempferia rotunda | reverse complement strand
TTCTAGGTTTCTCACCCTAGAATTGACATGTCCACCATGAACATTCCTAGACCTACCCTTCTTAGGCATGTGTCTCCCTTTCTTGGGATTGATGCCTTTGTTCTCCATTACCTTCTTCTCCTTAGGTAATGAGAATCTAGTTGGTCTAAGTTTATCATGCATAGTTCTCCTACAGTTATGATCTACATTGACCCTATTTCTATCCTGATATTTAAAACCAAAATTTTGCATGGGTAAATAATTTACATTATTTCTAGCATGTAAGGGAAAATAAGAATTGCAATTTGAATTACGATTCAAATTTGGGCTTACCTCCTTTACCCTTGAAGCTCTCCCTCGACTCAAGCTTCTCTTCTTCTCCCACTTCCTCAAATGCTCTATGTTCTTGAGCTCTCTCATCTAAGGACATTTGATGTGGTAGTGTTCCAACTCCTCACACGTGACGCACCGAATGCACATTCTCCTCCTTAGGGTTTCTTCACTTCTACAACCCACATTAGTATTTAAAGCAACTTTAATGGGTTTATGATTTACCTTTCTTTTACCCAATGGACACTTATTCTTATAGTGCCCCTTCTCATTGCACCCGAAGTACACGATATGGTCCTTTGACTTTACTTCGGTGGAGACGCTCATAAGGTTGACTTCTTTAGTGATCTCCTCTTCACTTGTCTTGGATTCTTTTTCAACCTTTGTTCCTCATCCACACTTGTGGATGCCACTTCTTCATCCTTCTTCTCCCAGGAAATTGAACATGATTCAATTTCTGATTGCTCCTCCTCTACTTGAGCCACCTCTTCCTTTTCTTTGGATTTTTCTTCTTCGTGTGTAGGCATGAGTTCTTCACATAGAACCCTCTTTACTTTGCTCCACAAATCGTGGGCATTTTTGTACTCACCTGCACTACTCAATACATTGTTAGGTAAAATATCAATTAAAATTGATATTACCTTGCTATTTGCCTTTGAACGTGAGATTTGCTCCTCGGTCCAATGATGTGACCGGAGTCTCTTTCCTTTCTTGTCTTTTGGAACTTCAAACAGTTCCTCAACCACCACTATGGTGTTCCAATCCATCTTGAAGAAATTCTCCATCTTCACCATCTAAAATGTGATGTCTCATCAGTTTCCCCCTTCATACTTCGGATATTCAATCAAGCTAGTCATTTTTGCTTCCTCGACGATTAGTCAGACGGGGAGTGTCCTCGACTCTGATATCACTTGTTGGGACGGATCGTTTATGACCAACTATCTTCTTCCTACGATGTTAGCACGCAACGGAAAACAAAATCCAAAACAAAGTAGGAAACTACAAAATAAGAATGCAAACCACAAGACACGTTCTCATAATGTGATTTGGAGATTGCTTGCTCCTACTCCACGGCGTGTCCGTAAGGTGGACGCCTCCTTGATCTTTCGGTGGATCACTCCTCGGCAACACCAGCTAGTACAATTTTCCTTGTCGGTGAAGAAACCTCTCTACAACCTTAACAAGCTCTTGGATTGACTATGACTCAAGGTAAACTACAAACATGGGTTAACCACTCCTGTTTCGTCAACCTTAACCAAGCTCCTAAGGCTTGGTTATATAGGCAACCAGCTGAAACACCAAGCTGATCTACCGCCTACCAGTCGACTGCTAAGTATATCGATTGATTGGTCTCTCGTGGAGATATAGCTGTTACACCCCAACGGTTATGTACCAGTTGACTGCCAAGTATAGCGAGCAGAAAGATTCTGTTTGCTTCCAATCGACTGAACCCCAGTCGACTGATACCCGAGTACGACTCACGCTTGCACTCGTCCTCACGACTCACTCGACTATTCTTTACAACCTTGACCTCTTGCCTTCAAGTTTTCTTCCTTTGGCTCTCGTCTCTCGGATGCGTATAAGCCCGCGGCTAGTCCCTAATGCCATCATTCGAGTATGCCTCGAAGTGCGTTTCCCTCAGCCTTGTCCTTGCTGCCTTGTCCACAGTTTCTCGGATGTTGTATCCTTCACTGGACCCGAAGCCATCAAGCTGAGTCATCATCCTTCCCAGGAGTCGCGCTCCTAGACTTCACTTGCTAAGCCACACTTGGACTTACATTGCCAAGGCTACACCCTTGAACTTACACCGCCAATATTCCACTTGGGCTTTCACCATTTGTAGTACCTTTACACCTGCACACTCCATAGTGCATATCAATTCACAATGTAAATCTTAACTTAAACCTTTGCCCAAACATCAAAACCTTGGGTCACAATGATTGCTCTAACATTTACTACCATCATCCTGCATCCTCAATCCACTCAATCAAGCATTACAATCACTCAACACAACAAATTCACTGCAAGTCCATAAAGCGATACACATATATTTGGATCTTGCGGAACATCCTATCAACATCTCGAGCAACTCCATCTAACTGGCACCGATTGCGGACTTCCCACAAGACATAGATCATACTCGAAACCCCAAGATGCCTTGCCTTCATTTGCCTTTTGCCTATGTTGTAATGCTGCCATAATATCTGAAAAAGCCCATTTGCTGTCCGAACATCTTGTGTAATCTCTAACCAAAGCTTCACCTTGGCCCATAGTGCACCATTGATGGAACACTCAAAGAATAGGTGCCTGCTAGAATCATCTTGTTGCCGACAGAGCACACCCTTTGTTCGGATCATATGCATCCTGTCCGTTGTTCGTAACTTCCCATGTGCAAGTAGCCATACAATGAATTAGTGCTTTGGCATGATTTCAGGCGTCCACACCACTGGAACCCAAGCCGCTACTGGTCCTCTTGGTTTGAAAAAATCATATGCAAGTGCAATCCCTTTCTTCTCTGCCGCAAACCACCCAATCATCTCCATGTTTGCCGCCCCTTGTCCATTAGATTTGTGCAAAATTTTGTTTCGTATATCCACCAATCTCTTTATAAGAGGAGAGTCTTAAGTTTTGGCCTACCATTGCCAAAATCAACCCCCTTGATGTAGTGGTGATGCACCCAACTCACCCAAAGAGAGTTCATCTTGGATTAAATGTCCCATAACATCTTGCTTAATAGAGCATCATTCCAAGCATGTAGGTCACGAATTCCATATCCATTGTCCTACTTAGGTAGATAAATTGTGACCTATGATATTGGAGGATGCTTGGAGGACCACACAAACATCCGACATATAACTTTAATCTTCTCAATCACACCACTAGGAATGGGAAGCATGGAGAGACAAAAACATTCTACCTCTTGAATAACCGATCTAAGCAATTCCAATTAAGCCGCATATGATAGGTATCTCAAGATTCTGTAGACAACATTCATGTCTGTAGGACTATTCATAAATTGACTTACCACATTAACAAGAAGCCCAATATCAAATCGTGTGTGAGATAGATAGATGAGGTATCCTACAAGTCATTGATATCTCCCCGTGTCTACTGGTGGATGGTCCTTTCCAGAGCTAATTTTATTGGAAGCATCCATCGGAGTATCCACATGCTTGCACCCAAGCATGCCTGTTTCTTTTAGTAGGTACAATGTGTATTTCCGTTGTGATAGGAATATTTCGTGTTTAGATCGAGCCAGTTCCATGCCAAGGAAGAATTTTGGGTTCCCGGATCTTTTATATCAAATTCCTGAGTGAGGAGCTCCTTTATAGATTTGCAATTTCTTTCTCATTTCACCGATGATGATGATATCATCAACATAGACAATAAGAATGGTGATTTATATTTCAGGAGAGATTTTCACAAATAAGGTGTGATCTACTTGACATTGGTGTACCCATGCTTTGTCACAGAAGCAGCAAGCTTGTCAAACCATGCATTGAGAGATTGCTTAATACCATATAATGACTTGTGAAGCTTGCATACCTTCTTGTTATGAGTGCCAAGGCCAGGGGGAATTTCCATGTAAACTTCTTCCAAGTTACCGTTTAGAAAGACATTTTTGACGTTTAGTTGGTGTAAATGTCAATTCTTGTTTGCAGCTAGAGAGAATAAGATTCCGATAGTGTTGAGCATGGCCACTGGAGCAAAGGTTTCATGGTAATCGATGGCATAGGATTGTGAGAATCCCTTGGCTACAAGACGTGCCTTTAGTCTTTCAACTGTTCCATCAGCTTTGTGTTTGACTTTAAAAATCCATTTGCACCCAATTTCTTTCTTTCCCTTTGGTAGTTCACAAACATATAATGTACCATTATTTTGTAGGGCTTTTACTTCCTCATCAACCGTTTTCTCCTTTCAAGGTGTTTGAGAGCTTCATCAATGGTGGTTGGAACCTGAATATTATCAAAGACGGTGACACATGCCCGATAATTTGGGGACAGTCTTTTATAAGAAATAAAGTTGGAGATGGGATGCATCGTGCAAGATCTAATTCCTTTCCTTAATGCAATTGGAATGTCAAGGTTATTATACATAGGTGAAGTAGATTCATGATTGAGTATCGTACCTGAGTGAGTGTCTTGGGAGTTGGATCTAGTTCCGACCCTTGAACTAATGCTGAATGTGCCTTTCGTTTTGGTATACATGAAATTGCTTCACTACGGGAGGAGGTGATGCAGTGAGGGATTGGTATGTGATACCATGATGTCGAGATCTAGTCCAGAACATTGTGATGAATGATGATTCTTGGTGACAGGCGAGTAACATTTGTAATCTTTTTGGCATGGTGAGTAGCCAAGGAAAATGCATTTGGTGGATCTTGGATCAAGTTTACTATGATTGTGTTGGTAGATGTGAACAAATAATGTACACTCAAATACTTTTGCAGGGATGTTTTGAGAGATTACCTTGGTGTGGGGGTATGATTGGAGGAGAAGTTGAACCGGACTATGTAAATTGAGAAATCGAAAGGGCATTCGATTGATGAGATAGGTGGCTGTCCAAAGCCGACATCACCCCTAAAAAAATGTTGGTACATGGGAAGAGAGCATGAGTGAGCGAGTTACCTCGAGAATATGTCTATTTTTGCGTTCAACAATCCCATTTTGTTGAGGAGTGTCAACGCACTAGATGCCTTTCAAGGATAGAAAAGTGCCCAGATTTTATGCAAAGTATTACTTGGCATTCTCAGTTTTGAGTGCTTGAATAGATGTTTGAAATTGAATTTGAATCGTAGTATAGAATTCTTCAAATATGTGACTCACTGCAGATTTATCTTTCATTAGAAACAACCAAGTCAGGCAGTGTGATCATCAACAAATGAAACGAACTAACGATTTCTTGTAAGAGTTTTAACATGGAAGGGTCCCCAAAACGTCACCATGAACGAGTGAAAAGGGTTTAGATTGTTTGTAACTTAAGCTTGGAAAGGATACTCATGTATGTTTAGAAAGTTGACAAAACTCACACTGAAAAGAACATTTTCATTAAGGAATAAGTTTGGAATGAGTTTTGTAGGATAAATAAGTTTTAGATGACCAAGACGATAATGCTATAATTTGATTTCAACATGTTTGTTGTTGGAAGAGGTAGAGTGGTGGCTAGATAAATTTCCGCAGTGAGGCGATGTCTCATGAATAATATAGAGTCGAGAGCACGATTCAACACTGTCAATCGTCTTCCCTGTTTCTGTATCCTGAAATTCACATAATTTAGGAGAAAATTTAGCAAGACACTTTAAATCATGAGTCAACTTTTCTATGGATAATAAATTGCAGTCTAATGTAGGAACATGAAGGATTATTTTCAAGTATATGTTTGGTGTTATCGTTACGGAACCAACGCCGACGATTTTAGCGATAGACCCATTTGCAACACGAATAGTGGAATTGCCTGTACTTGGAATATAATTATGAAGGAGGGATATATCGCCCGACATGTGATTTGATGTGGCCGGGTCAATAATCCATCGTCTTTATATTTAAGGTATTAGGGAGAATACTTTCATTGTGGGTTAAGTAACTAGTGGGCTCCAGATGTGCTGAGATAGCAATGGGCTTTTTTAGGCCCAAATGAGTTGAAATTTTAGATTCGGCCTGATTTTCGATGGGCCTATGCGGAAAAAGGAACCCAACATGATTCTCAGCCTTCCCATGCCTCTCGTTGCTTGATAGGTCATGCAACATCGTCATCAACAAGTCAATCTGTTTAGCACTAAAGGGGTTAGCTGCTGACGGCTGATTATGGATGGCGTGAGCTCGCGGGTGGCACTCCGACTTGGCCTTCCAGTTGTGCGGCTTCCAGTGAACCCCTCAACATTTATCTTTGGTGTGCCTAACTTTGCGACAAGGACCGCACCAAGGACGACCACAATGCGGCTGGCTGTCTCCATCATTCTGTCGAGGCTCATGACTGTCGTCATTGAGTTGAGGCTGGAATCGATGAGTCGCAAGTGCAAAAGCTTCAGCAGCAGTAGCAGTAGTCGACCCGAGCATAATCTTTTGTCGGCTTTTCTCATGGTAAACTTCAGTAAAAGCCTAACGCATGCTCTAGCTTGAGGCTGAGAATGCGCGAGTGTACGTTGTCTAGTGAGGAGTTTAACCCGAACAGAAACTTGAAGGTCCTCCTCTATTCATTGAATTTTTGATGTAGTTCGACATCGGCTTTATAGGCCCATTGGTGAGCATCAAGGATGTCAACTTGCTGCCAATGATGAGAAAGGGAGTTGAAATACTGTGTAACAAATAGCTCGCCTTGTTTAAGGTCGTGAAGATTCAATTCAACCTCAAACAACTCCGACGTATTGTCTGAATGTATGTTTCCTTCGCAACTTCCCATGTATCCTTTGCAGATTGGTAGAGAAGAAAGTTGTCTCCGATTTCGTTGGTTATCAAATTTATCGGCCAAGACATCACTATGTGATTCTCAACATTCCAGATTTTGTATTTTGGGTCTTCGGGTGAGGGTGTGACAAAGGCATTGGTGAGAAAATCCTCTTTCCCTTTGCTGCAGATATATATATCTTTACGGACTGCGACCATTGGAGATAATTCAAACCGTTGAGTCTGTGGTCACCGAGAGTTTGTTGTGCTTGAAGAAAGAGATGACTGATGGCTTACGGTGCCGGAAGTAGCCTTTCTGACAGAGTAGATTCATGGCAGAAAGGGGTGGTTGATGGCTCTGATACCATGAAGAATTGTGCTGTAAAAGTTTGCCTTGAAGAATTCTGCCGAGGAATATGAGAGGAAGAGCTGTTGTATTTTTTAAAATACTTGATAATATAAATCAGTACATGAGGATCTTATTTGTACGCCTCTTCCCTACTTATTTATGGAATGAAATACAATCAAATCAAATTGAATAAAATCTGACCTGCTAAATTAAACTATCCATATTTACAATATATTCTATGGAAGTCATACTTGAATATGTGGTCAGATTAGAGATTATGCTACCACATTATACATATACACTTGTATATTCATTTTTGTCTTGAGTTAACTCACCAAGACCAAGCCCATTTTTTTGGCTTCAAACAAAATTATTTTTTGCAAGGATAAGGATAGGTGTCCAACTAGCAGAATCAGGGGATTGGAATGACAAACTATTTTCGGAACATATTTTAATTAGATAATTTTCTATTGGTGATTTTGTCTACATTATCTTTTGTGTATTCACTGGCACAACTGAGTGCTGCCTTCATACATTGTGTCAAATTTTACCTCGTCTTGCCTCACTTCTTTCTGTTGAAACACCTAGAATACGTCATCTTGAAGAAGGTATTTCTTAGTATATATCTCTGGTCCTTTATATGTTGTCTTATTATTTTATAAAATGTCAAGCATCACAAGTTTTATCATCGAAGTCTTAGTAAATTGTTAGAGCAAGGTCCTAGACAGTATATGTCATTGCCATAAATTGCTTTTGTAAACAAAGGGGGACTACTCTAACAGTATATGTCACTAGGCAAATATTTCAACAAACCTTGTCTTTATCTTCAAGTTTGTTGATTCCTTGATTAATCTTCAAAAGTCTTTTGCTATAGTCTATCATATATGCCAAGGTGGTAATCAATGCAAAAAAAAAGGCAGTTTGGTGCACGAAACTCCTGCCAATGAGGGGTACCGGGGATGGGTAGGACGACTTTGGGTCTATTATACGCAGTCTTGCAAGAAAAACACCAAGAAAAAAAAGAAAGGAATGCAGTGTGAGCATAATAGTGGTTTAGGTGGTCTAACATAAGTAAACAATAAGACAGAGTAACTTACCAAATTCCAACTCGTCCTCCTATATTATCAAATTCAAATCTCATAAATTGTTATCTTGATTATGTGATCATTAGTAATTCTATGCTGAAAAATAAACTCAATTATAGAGAAGACATTGTACTTAGACTAGCATGTTAAGTGGAGGAAATAAATCATTTGTTGGTAGTTGTTCATCTTGTGCTCTAGTAGTCTGTAATTCTGCCATAATTTATTTATTAGTATTTTCTTCTTGTAGGTGGGTTGACGATCATCTTGTCCATATGTTGTCACCAAATATATATAGAACTACTTCAGAGGCACTGGAATCGTTTGACTACATAGCTAAGCACGGTAAGGCAATGTTATTTGGTACTAAAGAGATGATGTTTATTGCAATACTCTTGCCTTTCATCAAAAGTTTCTTGTTTCAAGCAACAATTTTTGAAGCATTATATGTGAAGTGATAGTGTGTCCATATCACTGAAATCAACTACGGTCCAAATATAGTTGAAAATTTCTTTTAAGCTGAGTTCAAAATCTCGTTCTGAGCTGGAATATCAGGTTCCTGAATGGGGATGAGACAGTGTTATGCAGTGCCAGACATGTTGGAATGAGATATAGGTGGCAACTGATCAGGAGGAGGAAGAATCTGTCATTGATAAGGCGGAGGATTAAGCTCACAAGCCAACTCACCTTTGAAAGGCTGGGAGTTGGAGCTCTGCTAGAGTAGTCCCCCTTTGTTCTTCAAATCTTTCCTTATCCATCATAATGTAGCCTCCAACGCACATTGGCTGACTGCTGAAGTAGCGAGGCTCTCCATGGGGGATGTGTCAGGTGGACAGAGGGATAGCTGACAATCAGGGAACCTTGAATTAGAGCCCCATACCCAATGGGTAAAGTGAAGGGTTCCATCTTTCTGGCATACTTGTCTAGTGGTGAGGCAGACGGGTTTTAGGAACTGACTGAGATTTTGTGTCAAATAGTGGAGCTGCAATGGTCCGAGCCCTTGAAGGCTTCATCTCCTGACAAGCATCTGTGCTTCGACTGGGGAAAAGATCTGTAGTAGGAAGAAGCCTTGTTCCCCATGTGGTAGAACATTGTTCTGCTTCTCAGTGCAAGTGCAGAAATCTTGGCAGTGTCAATCAGCACGGCATTAGATTTTAAGTTAATCTTTGCTTTAAGACTATCTTTCTGATTTTGGTTATGTTACTTTGGATGAACGCCTGGTTTCTTCAATGGTAATTTTTAGAATTTTTCACATAAACTTGCAAATGCCTAATAACTTGTAGCCAGACATTTGCATTCCATCGTCCTGTCAATTTTAATAGTGGAACTTAACCTCACATACGAAACGGTTTGGCTCCAGGGAACTTTAGTTTTACAGAAAGATTCACTGTGAAATATGCCGGAGCAGCAATCATGTACATGGTGTCCAAGAAGCTGAAGAAGAAATATAACATTACTGATGAACGCACTTCATTGTACGAAGCTGCACAGACATGGACAGCAGCTCTTGAGGGCAGAGATTTTCTTGGTACCCCCCTTCTCTTTAAGTTCCTTTAGCTTTCTTGGTTTCATGCTAGTAATTAAATTACTTTTGACCAGGTGGCTGTAAGCCTAACTTAGCTGACCTTGCTGTTTTCGGTGTTTTGAGGCCGATACGGTACCTAAGTGCTGGCAAAGATATGGTCGAGAACACTAACATCGGCGATTGGTACCAAAGAATGGAAACTGCTGTTGGAGAATCAGTTAGGATAACAGTTTAGAATACAAATACCTTTGATTTCCTTAAGAAATAGGTGTTCTTTTTGTTAGAATGTTATCCTTATGGCATGACAAAACAATAGCCAGATGCAGTTCTGGAGATAGTTTGAGTTATTAAAACCTGTCTCGGGATGTTTTGTGACTCTTACAACATTTGTTTTGATGTTTTATTCTTCTTAAAAACGAATAATCATGATATGTATAACAATATTTAACAAATCATTCTTGGCAATCATGATTGTATGAATAAAATGGCAAGAAGCCACATGCACGTATAGTCCGAGTGTGTGTATAGTATTATCGTGCATTCTCCTACTGATGGATGGTGATCCCTTTTTCGTCTTTGTTTTTTTGGTGTAAATGATCACTTTTTGGTTTCTGATGCAAAAGGCAAAGAAAATAAAAGGTTAATGCCATACTTCAATCACAGATTGATAAATGGTTTTTGATATCCATGCTGGTCTTGTGACACGCATCTCACTACTGCTCTCTACTTTGCATAGTGCACGCGTCCATTAATTTCTATACATTACTCCATGCCAAGGGAATCTCCTACTCCAGCAACCAGTACATTCCATTCCCGTCGATACCGCCAAACCAATACAGCCAGCAAAGAAGTTGATGGAGTTCACATGCAAGCTTGCACGGGAAAATCCCATACCTGCACACTGTACTATATTTATTTACACTGAGCTAGGACCACTGCTTCCTGGGACTGTTCAAATCGTCTGCCCTCTGCTAATTAAACTGGATCACAGAGGTGAAGGTGGCCAACAATGAGTGGGACTCGGACAGTGAAGTTACTGATTCTCATCTCTAGTTGGATCTTCTTCGACTCCCACCTTGATTTTAAAGCCTCATGTGGTGGTGGTACGTACACGATCTAGCTGTTGATTCATTCGTATTCCCTCGTCCCTAATACTTCATTTGTGTTACTGTAGACTTCATTTGTGTGATTCATGCAGGACCCCAATATGATTATTCTGCTTACACCGACGTACGTATATCCTCTCCCTGTCTTTTGCTCTTTCTGCTCTTAACTCAGTTGTACTGTGAACACTAGAGATAATGTATGTGTGTTATAATTAACAAATAATACAGAATTATTTGACACTTTTTTTTTGATGCTGACATCGTGTTTATTTTATCGTATGATCGATGACATATTTCAGTGTAGCTATCATCCCCAAGCTCCTCTCTACAATGGAGGTGTTCTGGTGGACAAGAGTGGAAGAATTCCCATGACATACCACAAAACCGAGACTGGCATTGCTTCTCCTGCGTTTCTGCTGCGCAATCTGACTGCAAATACCATGTACAGTTTCTCAAGTAAGACCATAATTAATTCCGCTTAATTTGCTGCCTCTTCGTCAATTTGCTTCGAATGCAACAAGGCAAACCTACAAATTTCTATGTAGGTTGGGTTAAGATTCACGGAACGAGTTCAGCTCTTCTTAGGGCGACAATATCTACGGAGGGTGTAACATTGCACTGCATAGGATCTGTGCTTGCAAAAAACGGTTGCTGGTCATTTCTTAAGGGTGGTTTTGTCCTCGATGCTTTCTCCAGATCCTCTATCCTTTATTTTCAGGTTGAAGATATATCTATATATATCGTCTCGAATTCGTAAGAAAAAAAGAAAAGAAAACAAGTGTTACTTTAAATATTCCTTAACTTCCTCTGCAGAATATGAATGAGGACTTGACTGAGATTTCAGTGGCAAGCGCTTCACTGCAGCCCTTTTCGTCGGAGCAATGGTCAAAACAGCAAGAACAGAGCATCCGAACAGTAAGGCTTATACATCATCATGCCTCTTCATCTGTAGCCTAATGTGTTAAACCTTCTGATTCATTGAGGAAGACACACAAATTGTAGAAAAGAAAACGCGCGGTGACGATCCAAGCTGTAGATGGAGAAGGTAATCCAATCGCCGGAGCCAATGTCTCGATCCAGCAGTCGTCCAAGGACTTTCCCTTCGGCTCCGCCATCGCCAGCACCATCCTCGGCAACAAGCAGTATCAGAGGTGGTTCGCCGAGCGATTCAACGTCGCGGTGTTCGAGAACGAGCTCAAGTGGTACGCAACGGAGCCACAACCCGGAAAGCTCAACTACGCCCTCGCCGACGACATGCTCAAGTTCGTCAGGTATATATCTCGGTCACATGCGAGATTAACTCTAAGCGAGATCATATCTTTTTTACAAAATTTTGTATGAAATCGACGACGACAAGGTCGAACAAAATCATGGCGCGAGGGCACAACATCTTCTGGGAGAATCCAACGTGCGCTCCGGGGTGGGTGCAGAACCTCACCGGCGGCGATCTCCGGGCCGCCGTCAAGTCCCGCATCCGGAGCTTGTTATCCCGGTACAGGGGGCAGTTCATCCACTGGGACGTCAACAACGAGATGCTCCACTTCGACTTCTACGAGCGGCGGCTGGGGGAGAACGCGTCGACGGAGTTCTTCCGCACCGCGCAGCTGGCCGACCCGCTCGCCACCCTCTTCATGAACGAGTTCAACGTGGTGGAGACCTGCAGCGACGAACAGTCGACCGTGGACACCTACACATCGCGACTAAAGCAGCTCAGGAATGGAGGAGCCGGCATGTTGGAAGGGATCGGCCTTCAAGGACACTTCGGGAGGCCAAATATTCCACTGATGCGAGCGGTGCTCGACAAATTGGCTTCTCTGGGATTGCCCATTTGGCTAACAGAAGTCGACATCGCCCAAAATCTCGGCGAACACCAACAGGGTGCGTTTTTGGAGGAGGTGCTGCGGGAGGCATTTGCGTACCCGTCGGTGAGCGGCATTGTGCTATGGGCTGCTCTGCATCCGGATGGGTGCTACCAGATGTGCTTGACGGACGGCGGGCTTGGGAATCTGCCAGCGGGGGAGGTGGTGGAGAAGCTGTTGAGGGAGTGGGAGACGAAGGAGGGAGGGCTGAGCGACGAGCATGGGCAGTATAGCTTCGTTGGGTTCTTGGGGGAGTACACGGTCAGTGTGGTCGACGGAAACAAGTCTGCAGAGATCACCATGTTCCTTGGTCGATCCGATGAAACTAAACATGTTGTCGTTCAACTTTGACAATCCAATTTAATTGTTGTATGCATGCACAGACACAGTTTATTTATTTGCCATTTTTCTAAAGCGATAAGCCGATCGATCAATCGAACACTATATGAATCGATCGATATTGGGGAAAGTACAACACTGAAACACCATTGACTATGGCATGTTGCTACCAAACTGAACATGAGAGTGAGGAGAAGCTTAAAAGGATCAGTTTTGTTTTTCATAAAATAGACTTTAACTTTTTCATTATCACTCTACTTAATTGGCCACCAATACGATTCCCATCGCGACGATCGCTCGTCACTGACCATTCTCGCTAATTAATTAAATGTGTAAAATCATACACTAGTATCTTGATGGAACCAGTACTTACATTTGCCTTTTTCTTTTCCACTACGAAAGCACAACTTTTTTTTTTTTTTTTGATGAAATCCTTTACGTGAACTTTGATCATACACTTGATGTACCCGTCCCTTCTCTCAAGGATGAGATATTAATGAACTGCTATAGCATTAGCTGGTACCTCGCCAAAGCATGCCATAGTACTGACGACAATATAATTAATGAGTAGCACGAGATTAATGGGAGCCTCAGTCTCCTCGTCGATGAGGTTGCATCGCCGGTGGCCATGCTCGCTAGCCATGCTTCGTCCGCCAGCATCGCGCCACCTGCCGGCCTTGGTACGGACGTCGAACTGCTACTTGACGTCGAGCTCGTTGATGAGGAAGATGACGAGGAAGCATCTCTTGATGACTTCGAGCTGTTCATTGTTCGCGCATGCAGCAGAACACTGTAACTAAGTTACGATCCAAATTTCTACATGGAAAACACAAAATTCAGAATTACAGTACGTTGAGACAGAGTCAGGATCGTGTAATCAGCGCCGCCGGCGCAGGTAAAAGTGCTGGTCAGGTCGTCGAATGCGTAGCTGTACGACTTAGGGCACGCCGCCTTGAACACCGCCGAGTAGGCGGTGGGTCGGCAGGTGGCCGGACTGCCGAACGACCCGCTGCAGCAGTATTCCGGCTTCCGGAACGCGTCGCAGGCGCTCCGGCACGCCCTCGATTGTCCCCCCGGTCGCAGCTCCGCCGGGCAACGCTGGCTTAATTCCACCGCACACCCCGCCGTGGCGCACCCTGACCGACTGGTCTCCACCAGCAACGGGGAGTTGTAGCCATCCACCAGACTGACGTCGTAATAGTCCTGCTCCAACCCCGCCGTCGAGGAGGAGAGGGGTGAACTCCGCAAGCGTAGCCGGCAGAGCGGGTCCCGCTCCATTGCACTCCACTTGGTCCGAACCGCAGTCACCGGTGGCGCAACTCCAGCCTCTACCACCACCGGTATTAGAGCAACCAGTTCGGGCCCAGAAGCGACCGGACCAGCCGCTGGGAGCCTGGATCGTTCGAGAAGCGCCGATGGCGAGTTCGAAGCCGGTGGGCTGCAGCGCGGGGCTGCCGGCGTTGGAGAGGGTTCCCGGCCACACCGTCTCCCCGCACTTGTTCGCGAATGTGAAGGTCGTGCTCTCCCCTGCGCACCACAAAGACATCATAAACAACAAAAACATACACCACCAGAACAACATCTTTTATTACCTCCATGGAAGAAGAAAAAAACAAGAAGAGGCAGCACAGGAGGAGAACAGTGACAGGAAGCATTAAGACAGAGAAGGTAGAAGTAGAGCAGCAGCAGCAGCACCTACACCACTAAGTCATTAGCTCCAGGAAGAAGGGGAAAAGAAAGAGAAGGCCGGGAAAGCTTGATTTATAGGAAAGCTCTGTTTTTTTTTTTTTTCCTGTTTTAATTTTTCTTTTTAAAGGTTTTAATGAGAAGGAAATGACTCAATTGGACCGTGATGATTCTTTAATTATCTGTATCATTCTTTATCTGGCGAGTGCTTTGGTGATCGAGCCTCTCTGACTTTTACATGTTCACAGGGATGACAAAGGGAAATTAAGGTGTCTGTCGACGGAGATTGGAATAAAGATCTACCAACCTCACAAACCACAGGCAGCAGAAGCAATGTCTTTTGTTTAGCTCAAATATGAAACTTACTGTGAGACCGTAAGGGAAAACAAAGTAGGAGCTCTAATCATACTGTTGGACCATGCCCATTAGACCAGTTTGAACCATAGAGAGGGTCTGATGCTACGGGGCCAGCCCATTAGCCCAGTTTGGACAATAGCATGGTGGCTTGGATGAAGGTAAACCCATCGCTGGCCGTCGTTGCCGGCAATATGTTCGGCATCATCCCCTTGCTGACGCCGTGCATCTCAAGGTAACTAAACACAGTGAATCTTCTTCTCTTCTTCAGGTCCTTTCACTATGTAACTAATCAATTGTTACCATAGTCGATATTGCATGAATTTATTTAGTTGGTACCATTTAGTCGGTACCATATATTCAGTTTACACATATTAACTTTAAGGATGATTGATTATGAAAAATGTTCATTGACCATCAGGATAAATTGAGATATATTCATAATAGATGGTCCATCAGTTCAACAACTTTAGACCATGTGCTCATTAAGAAATTTTTTTCTATTAATTCACTAAAATTAAGATCCAATCTGAAATGAGAAAATGAACTTAAAAAAAGCTTGCAAGTTACAAGAAATCTTAAGTCATTTGATACTAAAGAAACGAAGTGCAGAGTAATTTGGACAATTGATAAATAAATAGTGCATGATTCACTCTTACATGAAAAGAAAGGAAAAATTGTGCAGACACCTTCTATGATTGGAGTTGGAGTGATGGGGGAGATAGATTTTTTTTTATCTCCACGGGTACTTAGTTGATTAGAGAGTCATAAATTTATTATAATATGATAGAGATCAATTTCTGACCGATACATGCCATCGAAAAAAAACTCCTCTCACCCCTTAGTCACTTGACGATGGACTATAAGCTGACTCCGTGATTTACTTTCCTTCACTTAATCTGGGGACGGACTGTGAGACGATTAAGGTGAGAGTAATCACCTTTTGCTAAAAAGGAGTTAGATTGATGAAGATTGTGTGTGTCGGTATACTAAGAAGGAGGGTAGGTCAATGATATAACGGGAAAAAGGGAATACCTCATAAATTTGGGGCCAACTAGAATCGGAAATGATCTGGCGGTTAACATTAGGGTTAGCCAAGTTAATCACGTGAATGGAGTCCAATCAGATGCCCCATGAATGTTTGGTCTGTTCGGATTACCCTGCCGTGAATGCCGTGGAACACCCCATCCAATAAGTACAAATCCAGTCCAGATACCCCATGCCTCACAAATTGAGTCGAGCTAGTCAACATATCACCTAGGAAATATCACTTAGGAAACACCTTTGTTGCAGGTTATTCATTCTATGTAAGAAAACACATTTGGGGGAGACTTCTACTTTGAGGGGCTGGGAGGGCCCGAATACTCTAAGCGGGGCGAGATATCCGTTCGGATGGAACTGCATTGAAAATTCTACTCCATACAGCATAGGCAGGACATCCTCTTGGACGGAACCTCTGCTCCCTGCTGCTGAGACACCTTGCGCATATACTACAAGCACACCTTCCGCTCAGACATCCCCTCAAGGAGGCATCATCTCAAAGGATGTGCTGTCAACTAGCATAACCATCTATTAGGGAATATTCCTCCACCTCAGCATACAGAAACTTCCTTTAACGCGGAGCAAGTCTTCTCATCCCCTCAACACCCGACACTTTTTGATTGGAATATTCTTTGTCCCCTCGATACAACCGAGACTTAACAGGTAGTATAAAGAGGTACGCATGCATACACTGAGGGAACTTTTTTGCACTTTCTCTAAGGAAGTCCAAAAGGAACTCTCGGTCATCTTCTTCCTATGATCTCTATTTTTCCTTCATTCTTCTGCATTAAGGATGGTTCTCTGACTTGAGTGTCGGAGTACCTGAGCCGGAGATCTTTTCCCTAGTTTCTGTTGCTGCCATTGTCATCGTTCTGCGTGTGTGCAGAAAGAAAGGCAGTCCAAGAGACATTGCGGAAGCGTGTGCAGTAATCAAAGAAGGGAAGCCCTACAGATTTCCTAAGGGTAAACATCACACAGGAGTTATAAGTTTCACTCTCTAAAGTTCTACAATACCTTTTCCTTTTTGAAGCCTATATTAGTTTAGCTTGTCACTTATATCAAAAAGGGCTACCCTCTTCGTCTTCTCCATCTCTCCACATCCTCAAAATCCCCTCCCCCTCACTTTCTTCTCCTCTCATCACTGACACCTTTCAGTTAGAAGATTCCCTATCCTGGTCATATTACTCTGGACGGGATCAAATTTGACGTCGTCTGTGGGAAACACTTTTCTCAACCTGTTCCAGATTTCTAATGGATGGAGCCTTCTAAAAGAATTAACGTTAGCATGATCATGGGAGAATATGAGCAGTATAAGAGAGATCAGAGGAGCTAAGCCTTAGGAGAACAAGTAGCTGACTCAGGTGACAAAGCCCACACATCCCTAGAGAACCTGAAACACAAACAACCTTGGGAAGCCAATTGGGTGTCTGTTCGAGCTCCTGAAGAAGAGAAGCCTAATATAGAGCATTCTGATCAGGCTTCTTCGGTCAGGCATGTGCCCTTATAGGATGACAAGAAAGGGAATCACGTGGTTAAGTTAGAGATTCCTGAAACGCAAACAACCCTGGGAAGCTAATTGGGTGTCTGTTCAAGCTCCTGAAGAAGAAAAGGCTAACATAGAGCATTCTCAGGCTTCTTCGGTCAGGCCCGTGCACTTATAGGATGCCAAGAAAGGGAATCACGTGGTTAAGTTGGAGATTCCTGAGGAATTCAATGTTCCTTTTTCTTGGAGGATTTTATCTGAGAAGCTACCCTCTAATTATGAGAAGCTCTCCGTCGGGGAGAATAATGGTACTACGAATCCTGAAGAACACATTCGTAGATTCAAGAACGTTGCTCACCTGCACTAGTACACCGATGCTATCAAGTGAAAATCCTTCCTTAACACTCTCTCTAGATCTATAGAAGGCTGGTTTGACCGCCTCCTAGTAGGCTCTATCACTTACTTCAAAGACTTTTCTGAAGCCTTCATACAACATTACGGCAACAGTAAGAAGTATTAGAAGACTAATCAATTCTTGTTTGATCTGAAGAAAGGACTTAAGGAAACTTTACGATCCTATGTCAAGTGTTTCAACCTAGTGGTGCAGGAAGTGCCTACTGCTAGTTTTGAAACCCTAATAAGTGCTTTCACTAATGACCTTCAGAAGGGGGAGTTCTTTAGGGAATTAGTCAACAATCCCTTTGAGAACTTCGACAAGTTATTGGGGGAGGCTACTAAATACATCAATGTGGAAGATGTAGAGACACTACTGGAGAAGGTTAATCCTTCTGTGTCGCGTGGAACAAGCGAGAAGAAGCAACCACATCTCCTGGTAGCGCCCCGGGATCCCAAGACCATAATTCCTAACTTCCCCGAGCATTGGGCCGCACAAAAGGTGACCACTATTCAACCTGGCCGTCCCAACAAGTTGGTTCAAAAGTACTGTACATATCACCTGTTACCCACGCACAATACGGTGAAATGTCAGCAGTTCGCCCGAGATAAGTGCCGAGCACAAGAGCAGGGTCTACCTGCCCCAACATTGGCGCCTCAGTTAGTGGCGCATCAAGGTAATAGTTGTTGGAGCAATCGTTGGGACTCATGGTTTTGATGGTTTGGGCAAAGTTTAAGTTAGGATTTGCATTGTGTACTGATACGCATTTGGAGTGCGCAGGAGTATAGGTGCAGGTTGATGAAGTCCATGGAGCGGAGCTCTAGCTGTTGAGGAAGTCCATAGAGTGGAGCTCTAGCATGATGAGGAAAAGTCCATGGAGCGGAGCTTTGGCACGATGATGATGAGAAGACTCTGAGATGACCTGATGTCCGGAGAAGGATTGCGCATCCGAGGGAAGCAGACTTCCAGGCATACTTGAAGGATGACGTGGAGATGAGCCGCGGGTTCATGTGCATCTGAGGGATGAGAGCCAGTCATACGTGAAGGATGACGTGGAGACGAGCCGCGGGTTCGTGAGCATCCGATGGATGAGAGCTAAAGGAAGACAGCTAGAAGGAACGAGGTCAAAGCTGCGAAAAGAGGTTAAGAGAGTTGTGAGGATGAGTGCATTGTATGAGAGATGTGCTCTTGATGTGCGTAGATTGTACCTGTCATTCTACATCATTATTGCACATCACTTTGCTATGATTGTGTATGATTTGCGTTATTTCATTCCTCTTTATATTCTTTTCAGCATAATTGCACCGTTTTATTCGGAGATATGCTCTTGTTTGGTTTTGATGTGCATGGACATTTTTTGGAGCATTTTGGATCATTTTCGGATACATTTGGAGATATACGGGAGTTTTCGATACGAGCGGACGAAGATATATCATTGTGGGGACTAAAGATTGGAGTATGGAGGTGAAGCCAGAGCCCCCCACGACCGTGTGACCCTCACACGGCCGTGTGGATTTTCAGCATGGAGTAGAATTGGGCCCTGCACGGCTGTGTGTCCCTCACACGACCGTGTGGGCCAAATAGAGGCCAACCCCCCACCGCCGTGTGACCTTCACACGGCCGTGTGGATAAATTCCAACATTTTCTAGAGACTGACCCTCCATGGCCGTGTGACCTTCACACGGCCGTGGAGGAACCCACAGAGACCGGCCCCTTGAGGCCATGTAGCTTCACA
>JBAMIB010000078.1:3947000-3958014 GCA_037177415.1 Kaempferia rotunda | reverse complement strand
GTGATCACTATGGAATTGTATGATTTGTTATGTTCTTGGATGAAAAGCTTATATACATGGTTCATATATGATATATAGTGGCTCTTGAACGGGTTAGTTGGTCATAAACATGTGTGGAAGGGGCTCGGTGACAGGGAGACATCTCTCCTCATGTTGTCTATGATTGAAACCCCGGTAAGAGGGTACATTATATATGGAATCCCTTACGCTTGGTCGTCTCTACCTAAACCAATGTTAGGAAGAGTTTGTGTTAATCTAGGAACGTATGCCTGTGGAGCCCTTGTGACAGGGGTGATCCTTTAATCAAACTTCCTAAGTTAGTCTCCCTTCTTGCTACCATTAGGAGCTTAGAAGCTTAGATAGGGATAACTAATTATCTCCCTTAGTGGATGATTGATAAACCTGTGGGATCCCTACAATCTAGGAATAGGAGAGAAGAGATTAGCTAATTATCATGATTCAATCATCAATACAACACAATCCACACTCAAGACACTTTATATTACCTTGGTACCTCGTTCTTGTTCTTTAGTTTGATAGCTTTGTTAGTGTAAACTCAAGCTCATTTGTATGTTCTTGCCTAGATAGTCTAGTTGATCTTAGTAACTAGTGATTAGAAACTAATTCCCTGTGTATACGATAATCTTTTATATTACTTCGATATTCTCATACACTTGTGGGTGTATCAGTTTGTTCCAAAAACTCCTCCGCATCTCCTAACACATCCAAAAGCACTCCAAAATGCTCTAAAATGCATTCCTACACAAGAAATCACACGACAGTAGATCTCCGAATAAACGGGCATAATTATGCTGAAATTAATATAAAAGGGAATGTAATAGCGCAAAATATACACAATCATAGCAAAGTGATGTGCAATAATGATGCATAATGATAGATATATCCTACACACATCACTCATTGGGTTGGTTAGAGTTTAATCCGAGTTAGACTGAATTGAACTAATTCATTATAGTAGAAAAATAATGATTAATTTGGATTAATTATGCATGTAAAGAGAAGATGAAAAGGCAAAAGACCTTTTGTATTCCTTTAATTAAAGAGTTTAATGTATTATTAATTAAAGGAAGACCAAAAGCCAAAAGATTTTTGGTATTCCTTGGATGAGTACAAAAGGGGAATTTTGATTAATTTTGTGAAGATACCAGATCTTCTTGCTTTCTTCTTTTTCAACTCTCCTCCTTCGGCCGAACAATAAAGGAGGTTAGCACCTCTTCGTTGTTCTTCTCCAAATCATGAGTTCATTAGATGGACGGAGCATGTTTGTGTGGATACCGTAGAGGTATAAACACCCTAATCATGCTAAAATCTGTAAACAAGGGAGAAGGTTGCTATTTGGATTGAGAAGGGCACGCAACAAAGGTAGAATCCCTCTTAACAACACTTGATATATGGTTTCTTCTTTGCATGGATCTTCTGAAAATGATCTAGTTAGTTCTTTCGCTATTCTTTCTGCATGTTTAGCATGCCATATCCTTACATACACAAGATAATGGACACAAAATGGTTAGGTCGGATCTCGACATTCTCATCACTTAGGTAGCAATGCATCATTTCTAGATGTCACTCATTGAATATGTATTTAAAATAATTTTAGAGACATTGCTAATGTTACGAGAACTTATTGGGTCACACACGAAGAACACATTGATTTGGAGATTGATTTATTTTAGTTTGGCTAAATATGATGGACCCTAAAATTATTGGATTAAGTCTAATTTGAATTAGACTCATTGAGTTAGCTCAAATGAGTCCAACCATTGGATTATTGGATTGAGTCTAATCTGAATTAAACTCATTGAATTAGACTCAACCACTAAAGAGGATTA
The DNA here is from genome assembly GCA_037177415.1 of Kaempferia rotunda. NCBI lineage: Eukaryota > Viridiplantae > Streptophyta > Magnoliopsida > Zingiberales > Zingiberaceae > Kaempferia > Kaempferia rotunda. The sequence goes on along the minus strand of JBAMIB010000078.1, from coordinate 3,956,164 downwards.
ATGTCCATTAATAAAAAATAATGGAGCATTAATGTAAAGGAGACCAAAAGTTAAAAAACCTTTTGTATTCATTGGATGAGTACAAAAGCTATTTTGCAATGCATTTTTTTTAATAAATCATTCTAGTCTTCCTCTTCTTATGCTCTTGGTCGAACTATCCAAGTTGCTAGCACAATAAAGGTAGTTCTTCATTGAAACTGAGTTTGTGCGATGAACGTGGAATGTGTTCATGTTGATACTAAAGAGGTGCGACCATTTTGATCGTGTTGAGATCTGATGAATCAAAGTTGTTGCCATGATTATACTGTTCACACATCAAAAGTGGCCATTCTATCAAACTTTATATATTGTATTTACATGGATCTCTTGAGGGATTGATTTTTTCAGCTATGTATATTTATTATTTTTCTTAAAATATCCCTACACCCATATCCCAGTCGACTAAGGATCGAGAAGAGGTACAAATCTACTCCGATCAGTCATTAGTCACTTAGATTGTAGTCGATCTTCCTCCAGAAATGAAAGAAGACCTGGTAACATGCTTATCCTAAAATAGGGATGTCTTTGATTGTTCACCATAGGAAATAATAGACATCGCTACAACTATAATGGTGCACCCCTAAACACCTGGCCAAGCAGAAGAAAGGGGAATTTCAGGAAGATCATAACAAGATCATCCAAATAGAAGTCAATAAATTGATAGAAGCTGGGAATATTTTAGAAGTTTAATTTCTATCTTGGCTTGCCAATGTGGTGTTGGTGGCTAAACTTGATGACAAGTGCCAAGTCTGCATTGACTTCTGTGTTCTCACCAAGCTGAGTCCCAAATATGGTTACCTGCTCTTATGCATCTACCATATTGTTGATTCTACCTCCTTGAGTGAGATGATATATATGTTGGATGCTTATCAAGGATACCATAAGATCCCTCTAGCCTTAGAAGACCAAGAAAATGTTAGCTTCATTACCTCTGATGGTACCTTTTTCTATAATGTTATATCATTTGGACTAAAGAATGCAGGAGCAACCTACCAAAGGCTCATGGAAAAAATCTTTTGGCAGTAGATAGGAAGAAATATTGAAGTCTATGTGGATGATATCATAATCAAGTCTATTTAGCGGCAGACTTAATTCAAGATATTGAAGAAAGTTGTAGCACTCTGTAGAAATATGGGCTCAAGTTGAATCCAAAGAAGTGTTTATTCAGAGCAAAAGGATGTCAATTCCTCGGGTATATTGTCATTGAATGAGGAATTGAGGGCAATCCAGAAATAGTCCAAGTATATAGAAACTTGAATGCTCAACAAAATTTTAAAGAAGCCCAGCGACTGATAGGTGATGTGTATAGGTAATACATGTGTTTGTACCTCCATTGCACTTCTTTCCATTATTTTATTAGCATAACTACTTTCTTATTCATAGATAAGATGTCTTTGTGTTTTAATTGACAGAGTGAGATAAGGATCAAAATTGGATGAAGAACATGAAGAAGGACCCTTTTGGAAGCCAATAGGGATAGGCTACATGGTTGTGCCCCTCACCCAGCTGTCGTGCCTCCCTTCAGCAAAAGGCACAAGTCGATCATGCCATATGACACAATCGTGCGACACTCTTCAGCAGACCACATAGCTAGGTCATGCCAATTGGCACGACCGTGTGGTACCTCCCAGTGGGTTACATGGGTAGGTAGTCCTCCTAGCCACGACCATGCAGAACTTCACACTGTGTGCACTTCAAGGACGTGCCAAATGGCATGCCTATGTGGCTTGGCCACTAGGAGACACAGCCCAAGGTCTATAAAAGGGGATCTCCTCCCCTTTTCTACGGGAGAAAGTTTTCTCCTTTGGAGGAGAAACATTGAGGAGGTGATTCGTAATTTCTTGGAGGTGATTCGAGGCTATTTCAATCATCGTCTATGTCTTGGAGCATTGGATTGGATATGAAAACCCTACATCTCAATTGGCTAAGCATATTTATCCTTTTTCTCATCAGTTTTAATTATAGAATGATTTTTTCAATATCTTCATGTTCATCTCCATTATTTATGGAGTAGATTTCTCTTGTTCTAGGACTATGAGAGCAGTTGTGATGTGAATCGATGTAAAACTCTATGGATATTCCTTTCTTTTGTTTCAAGGACAAGTTTATGCTTATTTCTTATTTGATTGAATGCATGTGTAAACCCTCTTGCTAATGTGTGTTATTGAATTAAACGAATGTATGGATTCACCGCCACGTAGCGGGAATACCCAAGATTATATGACCAGAGGTCTCTTCATGACAAATAGTAATCATCAACCTAAACATCTCGGGGATTCCCTCAAAAAATAGGCCAAATCCATACAAGAGATACCTTAATTTGTGCTCAATTTCATATTAGCAGGTAATTTGTGTAGTTTATATTGTACTAGGAGTCCCTAGGTAACAAGGGCAACCATTAGACTACTCATCCAACTTGTTAGTATTGGATACCAACGGGGAGAACACTCCAATGAAACCGTCATGGAGTAGCATTGGTAATCATTTAGGATCTCTATTAGGCATAAAAATTAGAAAATAAGGAATTGGCTATCCATATTAGATTGATAAGTATCACAATGAATACTAAATCATAGAAATTCTTTCCCAAATTATACTTCTTCACAACAACTTATTATGCTAATCTCTCTACCTCAGACTTTTGGGTGACCTTTAGCTCATAAACCTTCAACACTTTCGCTAGTCTATATAATTTATTGTGTGACCTCTCTAGTGTTTGCCCCCACTCCCTGTGAATCGATATTATTACTTCATGATTATTCTGTTCACTTGTGGATATGTCAACAAATTTTTGATGTTATTGTTGTGGACTGACGTTGAGCAACATTAGGTAACTAGCATTTGAGTTAGTCTAGATATTTCCTTCTTTTCTTTTCTTTTCATTTTATGAAGATTTATTTTACACCTTCTTTTGTTTGTATTCTATCTTCTTTTAGTTAGAAATGATTCCTTTAGTCTTAACCTCTTTTATATGAAGACTGAACCCTATGGGAAACTTACTTTCTATCAATCCTAAGATTGATAGAACCTTCAAGAGAAAAAGAAATCAGTATAGACAAACTTTGCAAGAAGAACAAGCCATAAGAGACATGACAAACAAACTATTAAAGGATTATGCTGCTCTATATGCTAGAGGTGTCAGATCAAGCATCACCAGTCCTACAATAGAGGCCAATAACTTCGACATAAAACCAACCTTCATTTCCATGGTCCAGCAAAATCAATTTGGGGAAGAACCCAACGAAGACCTAAACTAGCATTTGGAGGTCTTCCATGAGATATGCAATACAATAAAGATGAATGGGGTGCCACCTGATGCAATCAAGCTTCTACTATTTGGATTTTCACTCAAAGACAAAGCCAAGGCATGGCTGAACTCCCTACCTCCCAATAGCATCGCATTGTGGGGGAAATGCGAGCAAACTTTCTTAGAAAAGTTCTTTCCTCCAAGTAAAATAACACACATGAGGAATATGATCACTAGCTTCCACCAAAGCGACACTGAATCTTTGTATTAGGCTTACGATCAATTCAACGGAATGCTCTTGTTATGCCCACACCATGGAGAGAAATGGTTAGTGAATCACGCATGCTATTATGACATCAACTATTAGGCCCAAGTCTCCTTGGACTCCGTAATTGGTGGAGCATTGATGAACAAGGGGTTGGATGAGACTGAGGAGATTATGGAGAGTATATTACTCAACAACCATCAGTGGTGTTCATAGATAAGTGAGAATCCCACCAAGACCCTCGGAAAGTATGAGATGGATGCAATGATCCTAATTTTTGTGAAGTTTGATGTGCTAACAAAGAAATTTGATACGATTAATGTAAGATCAGTGAATGTCATCACCACTATATGTGAAGGATGTGGAGGCATAGAGCATGAATGGGAATGTTCCCAATTTGGGCCTTCACTCACAAGTGGCCTAGGTAGAGCAAGTAGATGCGATTGGTAACTTCAACCAACTTTAGAATAATGCATATTCCAACGCATAAAACCCGGCCTAGAAGAATCACCGTAACTTTTATACAAGAAAAATTAAGAGCAAAGCCCTCGACCAAGATATCAATTGGTGCAACAACAAGGGTATCAACAAGGTAATCAACCATCAAGGGGAAAAAAATCTCCTTGAGGAGCTACTTGCCAACCAAGTAGAGATGATAAATGATATCAAGTAATTGAACACCCGAATGGATAACATTGATAGGCACTTAAAATGCTTGATGCTTAGATTAGGTAGGTGCTTAGATCTTCCTCAAGAGCACTGGGAAATTTTCCTAGAAAACCATAATAGAACTCAGTAGAACACTGCAACTGGATCAAATTAAGGAGTGGATGGACCTTAGGGAGCCCCCAAGTGACTACCCAGAAGGAAGGGATCGAACCTATTGGAAAGCAGTCTCTTGCTACCTCTTTTGATGGAGTTGTTCAAGAGGTGGAGGTGGCTGCCATTGAGGTTGAAGGAACTCCATCAAAAAGGACTGTTCAACTGATCCCTTTTTCCCAGAGAATTTAAAAGGCCAAAAAGGATGCATAATTTGAAAGATTTCTGTACAAAGTGAAGGAGATATGCATTGATATTCTCCTTTTGGACGCCCTCTAACAAATGCCCAAATTTACAAAGTTCATGAGGGAAATAATCTCCAACAAAAGAAAAGGAGAATGGTTTGAGACTATTGTACTGATAGAGGATTGTAGTGCTTTACTCTTTGATGTGGTGCCTCCTAAGCATAAAGACTCAGGAAGCTTCTCCATACCATGTAAAATTGGAAGCACCATCGTGGGTAAGGCTTTTTGTGATCTGGGAGCTATCATGAGCCTCATCTCTTATTCCATGTGTAAGAAATTAGGTTTCAGTGATCTTAAGTTGATGACTATAACTCTATAATTAATTGACAGTTCATCTAAATATCCTATGGGAATTATTAAAGATGTACTAGTGGAAGTGGGAGGTCCTAGACATGGAGGAGGATACCAAGTTTCCACTAATGATTGGAAGGCCCTTTCTCACCGTAGCCGAGGCAATAATGAATGTGAAGAACTATAGATTGTCTTTAGGCATTAGCAAAGACAAATTAAAGTTTGTATTATCTAAGGCAACTATAGAAGTTTCAGCTGTTGAGAGTTCTATCTGCAACCCATCCGATCATGAAGAAGAAGAAGTTTTTTAGCACCAAGAAAAGAGACCACCATATGAATCATTAGATCCGGTGGGAAAAGGAAAAAGACCCTGCACTCTAAATGATAAATACATCATTCTAGCATGCGCGCCGATGAAATGGGTCAGGACCATCTCGCCAAGGTGAGGGGGAACATTCCTCCTCCAAGGCAAAGGCTCCAAGCTGAGCTAGTTAGGGTCAAGCACATGACCTGAAATGAGTGCTTCTTGGGAAGCAACCCAAAGGTTCCTTTAGTTAGATTTTTTTTTTGTTATTTTTGTTTATCTTCATAATTTTGAATTGCAGTTATGTTTTCTTATTTATTTTAGGATTTTTAGCCTTTACGAGCTAGGAACTAGCTTCTTTGTGGGCGTGGAGGCATCAAAGAGAAGAAATTATCAAAAATCGATGTCGAGAATGAAAAGAAGAAGCGTCCAGGAGACTCGACCGTGTCCCCTGGATTGGGTCATGTGAAGAAGCTGCAGGAAAGGGAGACCCAGTCATGTATCCCATATCATAGGGATGCATGACCTTGCCATGCCTATTGGTACGACTATGCCAGGCAACTCAACAGGAGACATGGCATGGTCATGATCGACAGAATAGAGAAAGACGCAGGAAAGCCATGTCATCTAACACAGCCATGCTACCCGATGGCCAAAAACTAAAACATGGCCATGTGATTCAGAGAGGGATATAACATGACTGTGTCAATCAACACGGCCGTGTCAACCCCCTCAGAGATAGATACGATACGGCTATGTGTGGAGACATGGTTGTGCCAGCTTGGACGAGGACATAGCAGGGTATTTAACCCTTCACATGGTCATGCCACCCTAGGGCATGACTGTATGAGCTCTTTTCCTCCCTTTCGCCTCCTTCACGCTCCTCTCCTCTACTCCAATTTCTTCTCTTTTCCACCTCCTTCTCCAAGAAATCTTCACAACCACTCTTTTGCTTCCCCATCACTCAATCCCCAAACCCTTTCTAGCCATCTTCTTCCATTCACCTAAAAGCCTCCCTAGGTCTAAAACTAGATCTAGATCTCTCCTCACTCCACCAAGAACAACTCTTCCCCTTTCACAACTCTCTCTCTCTCTCACTCATTCTTCAAGAACTCTCTTCATCTCACTCTTCCCTCTCAACACTTCCTTAAGAAAATGTTTGAAATTCTGCAAAGGTTAAGGAAAGGAGTTGGATCTAAAAGTGGAGATGATGATAGAGGTAAGGGGAAGGGAAAGTACAATAAGGGCAAGGTGAAAGCAACATCCAAAGACAAAGGGAAGCACGTGGCGTGCTCTGAAGGTAACGAAAATGAATTTGACATTATCTTTCATAATGATGTGCAAAAATCTAGATTTGATAGTCTTATGTCTCATAAGATTGTTTGCACCCTTTACATTGATACCACTACTATGGATGTATTAGAGATTAGAGAAGATGTAGATTGGTTAATCCCCATCTAATCTTAGAATTTTTAAGTTTGATAGAGTGCCACTTCTCCACCGATGATGATTTTGATGTCAAGATTAGCTTTAGAACATGATCCAAAACCATCAATGGACTCTATTTTACTTTAATAAATATTTTAACTTACCTACGGGGGGATCTCACACATTCGATTACCTGTTCAACAATAATTCTTTTTGGAATGAATTTACAGACTTAGGTAAACTCTATTACTCATCCTGATACAAAGCTTCACACATACAAAATTATATATTTTGATATCTCCACTGAGTAATGAGTAAGAATTGTTCGGTAGAGGTGAGAGTGATAGGGTAGTTAGAAAGGTAGAACTTTACTTGTTGTGAGCCATGTTGAACAAAGTTGATTTCGATTTAGGGTTTCACTTTCTTCAAACACTTGTGAAATTTGGGAAGGCATCTTCGAGTTCCATAGTCTTTGACATGTTAATTATCCAAATCATAGTACATTTATAATGCAAACAATTCGGTTGAAATGTTATTCATGGCAATGATAAAATTGACATAGCCACATATCTAGCCAAGAAAATGATTTGTCAGGATGAGAATAGTTTTTTATTCCCTATGAGGCATGGATTCCCGCTCCCTCTACCTTGTCCCAACTGAACTACTGTTCGTAACCCTGCCAATTAAATAATTAAAGATCTTGTGCCCAAATATTCCCAAAACCCTATGGAACATCATTAGGAAACTTGAACCCTCGTCCTCTAGAACCTAAGAGCTGGTCGGACACCCCGAATTGTCAAGGCACTCATTTACCTATGGCGGCACCAGGTACTCTAGATTTGATTTTTTATATTTTCACTCTTCTATGAATACTCTTAATGAGAGACAATTAGCCACCCAAAACCTATTGGAAGGTCATTGCACATTATCCGATGAGCAGTTCAAGGAGGTGCAAGATCACTTCCAGGTAATGAGGAATTTTTGGGATCAAATGTTAGAGCTTGTAACTAATTATTATAATGAGAGGGATAGGATAGAGGACCTTAGGAACCACATGTACAATACTAGACAATGGGTGGCCATATTATATCAGTATCATGAGGCGATAGGCTTAATGCCTCAGATTCCTCAATTTCCTCCTCAAAAATGACCCCCTCTAAGTGATCCTTGAAACCCAAACGCTTACCCTCCTCCCCAAACCGAGCCCCGAGACATCACCCTCTACCTCCTCCTTTTTGATTTAATTGGGACAATAAAATATCTAAGTCTGGGGGGAAAGCCTAGTTTTAGAATCTCTTTACACTTTACTAAGTTTGGATAGTAGACAACTTTGTAAATAGTCATGATTCGTAGAACATGTTAGTACTTGTGTCCTAAGGTGATCTCCAAGACTACATTTTAGTTTCTAGATGTTGCTCGGATTAATCAAAAATATTTACAAAAATCGTATCCCAACAATTGCTTACATATGCACTTGCATTTGTGTTAGTTCCACACTACTTAAGCATTTGAATTGAACAACAGATAAAACTTGTAATTGTGAGTGGAATATAGTAATTTACCCTTTGAGATTGAGTTAGGTTACTGAGAAAATAAATGTTAAGATTCTATTGATTCTAAGCATGACTTTGAGACCATAGATAGTCTAGGAGAGATAAACCAAGCGTCTGGAAAGAAAATGGTTAGATGACAACTTGACTAGATATAGAGTTTTAGACTTCAAAAACTTTGGCCACTCATTGCATTGAGCAAGGAGAACTACTTCTTAGGACACACTTAAATAAATTTGATGTCATACTCACCAATAATGCTTCTTTAAAAAGTTACATTATCTCACTAGGAATTATGATGCATTACATTGACACATGCGAGAACCTTGCATGGTTGTGCAAGATCCATAGTAGAGTTCTAGAGAAAATCTTTACAGGGCCGTGAAAAAATGTATAGTTGTGTGCACCATTCATGCACGAATTTGTAGATTTTGCACAGCCATGTGCAGTTTTCTAGAGAAGAGCCTTGCATAGCCATGCAAAAGTGTATAGTTGTGCACACTGTTCATACAAGGCCATGCGGATTTTGCACGACCATGCATATTTTCTAGAAGAGACCCTTGCATGGTCGTGTAGTTTTAAATATTTTGACAACACCAACACAGCCTTGTAAATCTGTATGGCTGTAGCTACCCATGATGAGCTGGGTAGCACCTATTAAAAGGAATTTTCTCCCCTTTTCTTTCATTTTTGGCTTAGGGCTCCGCCCCTAACTTTGATAAGGGTTCTCCCCATTTGGGAGAACCCTAGATCTACACCAAGAAGCTCCTCTGATGATCCTTCCATCATCCGGAGCAAGGAGAAAAATAAAGATTAGTTAGAGCCGTAGAGCCAATCAAATATTGATTGTAGATTGGACTCATTGTATCATATATCAAAATAAATAAAGGCATTGTTTATGGTTATTATACTTACTTGTATTTGTGCCAAATAAACTAAGTATAATAATGTCCTTGAGTAGTAGGTTCATATCTAT
>JBAMIB010000078.1:3831679-3844913 GCA_037177415.1 Kaempferia rotunda | reverse complement strand
TAAACTGTATGACGCAATTGGTCTGGATGATGCACACTTTAGGTCTATAGACTTAATTACAAAAATGTACAAGTATTGTGTGACAATGTGAACACCATTAATTTGACTAAAAAATAGTAACTCACCCAAGAACACATTAAAGTGAAGCATGGCAAGTAATTTGACTAAAGTCTTATGAATTTATTTACTGTGCCTCTCTTCGAAACGAAATTTAACACTATTAGAAGAGATTTTGGTATGTGCTTTGTAGAGTAAGATAACCACTCTAACACACAATCACCTAGATTTACATCCCACAGGAACCATAGGCAGTGTTCTAAATGGTGGCGCCTTTGCTTAAAGAGGTGTTTTAGCCGGTAACTCACCTCTTTCCGCCACCGCCGCGCCTAGAACCACCACCGCCTCCACTGTTGCTGGGCAACGGACCCAAAGGAGTCTCCTGAGTAGGATGACAAGTCCTAACACATTGCGTGGTCTCGACGCCGCATCGGAATCGTCGCTCGGCCGAAACAGGATATGCGGGTAAGTTACAAGTTAGAGTTTAATTAAATAACTTTAGGTTAATAATTTTAATCAATTCTTAGCTATGATTGGGATAATTTAAATAGACTTAATTAAAACCTAATAAAACTATCTCAGTAATTTAATATATATATATAATTTTTAAATATTTAGATAAAATTTTAAATTAATATATTTTATTAAAGGTAAATATTATAAAGAATAATGATTATTTATAATATTATATATAAAAAATAGTAATAAAAATTCAAAATGCCTAAGCGACCACCGCCACCGCCTACCACCATTTATAACACTACCCATAGGAGAACATGATTTGTATATTGAGGCACATAGACATCATGTGAGATGGTGGGAAGATGTTCTTAGTTTAAGATGTTAGTTATGACATAGTCAAAATTTCATCTATAAGATGAATATGATTTGACGAGCTATGGGAAAATTGTATACAATTTATCTGCACAAATCCAAAGATCATGAGACAACTAAAGATCATCCCACATACCTTGACCATTTACACTAATGGCTAGTAGCCACCCGTGATTTACCTCCTCCGTGTTGGCTAAGGGATGGGTTGGCAAGAGCGTTGGGGCAAGTGAATCGCCTTTTGCCACATGAGACAACTAAAGATGGGAAATTGACACTCCCTTTCAATCATGCTATTGTCTACAAATACACATCAAAAACATACAAAACAATACAAACATAAATCACAAACCAATACACGAAGACACACAATATACATTGTTTGACAAGCCCCAACTCCTCCAAGGCCTATAATTTGTTAGTGGATCACTCCAGAGTCCCCTCATTCTCCTTATCGGATACCTTTTGGAGGTAAGAAACTTGTTTCATATAGTAAACACAAAGAAGAATACATATAAAGAAAAATTAAATACAATACAAGAAACTAAATTAATACTGAATTTTGCTCAGAAATGGCTTGAGAATGCAACTATCAAGAGTCTTCCAAGAACAAAATATATGTGTCAATGATCCTATTTCATCTAGATAGACAACATCATACATCTTGAATTTAGTACATCAGCCTAACATCTTACTTATTTTTGTGTTTAAATACACAAGCAAGTTAAACCTATATTGTGAGATTATTTCCAAATTCAACCTAAAACCACAGTGATCATACAAGTCCACTTATCTCAATTGACATTCATGCTCATCCTTAATTGTATTGTATTAATAAATTAAACATGACATAACCCAAAAGCATACAAACCATAGCATAGGTTACACCTACCACATGTGACAATTACAAAGATATAAAAGTAAGCCAAAATTGATATAAAAAATCATGCTTATTGCTATTTATGTATCAACTCGTAACAATGTGCCAAAACCATAGGAAACAATATAATTCAATTTGGCATACTCTAAAACCTTCTAAAATAAAATTAGAATATCATCTTCTAGATATCTCACTCAAAAATCCCCCTGAGATGCCAACTTTTATCATAGTTGAGTTAACTACTCTCCCAATTTAGTTGACACATATTATACCATTTACCATGATGAAATCACACTCTTGGTAATCCAATACCTATTAGAGCTTATTGGGTTTTCACCATGCTCACGAGGGATAAAAACCTTCTTAGGCTTCTTATAAGTCTTAACCCTGGTGATCTTATAAAAGTCACCTCTAGGGATGGTCTCGTTTGAAACCTTATTACCACTCCTAGACCTAGAAGCTTTCTTTGATTTAGTGTCATAGTCAAAAGCAACCTTGTGATAGATTGGCACACTCTCCTTAGACTTTGGTTTGTATCCCAAACTACTCTCGCAATTGGAAGACTCTTGGCTTCTAATCATAGGTTTTGTTTATTATTTACATTAAAGTTTTCTCTAATTGACCAAATCTTGAGCTTCAAATTTGATTTTCCTTTTCTAACTTCCTAATCTTATATTCTTTATTTCTACAATCCAATTTTTTAGAATTAACCAGACGAGTATCAGTTTTTTTGCTACTCTTATGATATGAAACAAGCCGACCTCACCTAGTGGGATAAGGATTAGTTGTTGCTATGATATGAAGCACTAAAATCATGTAATTTATTCTTAGCATACACTAGCATGTTTCCCATCATAATTAGAAGATATATCATTAAAATTAACATAATTGCAAGATGAGGATGATGCCTTATGGTTTATCTTAGGAGCTCCCCTTATTGTGAGCTTCTCCGATGTTTCTTGAGTTGTCTCCCATTTAGACATCAATTGTAGTGTCTCTTTTAATTGCAATCAAAATAATACCAATGTGGTCCTTTTTTGCATCATGAGTGCAATTCCCTTGGGCTTCTCCTTAACCATAGTAGCACACATATTCTTGTAGTGTTCTTGTTCCCTACATTTAAAGCATATTATATACGATTTTTATCAATTAAGATGTATACCTTTTAGGTGTGAGATCGTTTAGCCTGAGAAGGGTAGTGCATTCCTCTTCCACAACTAATAACATTGAAGGCTCATCACTTATGAATCTCAAGGTTTAAGTTTCTTTTTGTTTTGGTGTCAATGACCACTCCTCCCCTTCCATCTCGGAAGATAATGTAAATGCTTCCTCAACCTCTACCTTGGATATTGAGCACCTCTTAGCTTTCAACTTCCCTCATTCTTGAGCCAAAGATCAACTCTCATTGGGGTCTTTCTTCTCTTATATTAGTCATGGATCTTCATCAAATTTGATTAATTTGCTCCATGAATCATGAACGTTCTTGTACTCGCCTATCTTACCCAAAATATCTCAAGAAAAGCACTGATTAACAATATTATTACTTTATCATCTGACACCAATTTATAAATTTAATCTTGATGGTTTTTTCCTCTTATCCATTGATACTTTAAAATCTCCCATCAAGACAAACCAATTGCAATATCCACTATTATAAAGTATTCTATCCTTGACTTCTAATAAGCAAAATCTCCTATATCCAACACATGGAGGTACTCAAGTATCAAACCCAAATTAGTCACTTAAAATCTATCTTTATTTTGATTGATTGTTTTAGCCTCTTGCCTATAGGATCGATGTGTCGATAGAGGGGTGAATATTGAGTGTTTAAAAAAATTCAGTGAATATGCAACGGAAATAAAATAATACACGGACTCGGTCGATTTACTTGGTTCGGAACCTTCAGCGACTCCTACTTCAAGACTCATTATCCTCCGGACCATATCGATGGTCAATCCACTAAAATTCTCTACCAGTAAACTCCCGGTAGAGTAATCAAGTACAAAGATAAGAATAGGGAAGTGTAGCAACTCTACACTTCCTTAGCAATAAAATAAATGACTTTAAATTTAAACCGTTACCACCACAAAAATGTCGAAGTTGAAGCTCTTGTGTTGGAGTCGGTCTGTCGGTATAAGTCGGATGTCCAGAGCAATAGCACAACAATAGTAGCCAAGTTTGCAGCACTCGGGAAGTCGCAGAGCTCGTAGACGAAGTTGATGTGGAAGTGTTGGTCGAACAGGGATTATAAAGGTCGTTGAGGGCGTCTTCAGCTTGCACGAAGGCACCTCCAACGTTAGCTCTTATCCTCGCCGCTTCGAAGATGATAACGTGCGCAATCCACGGAGTTTATCCTCCTGAAGGCGCCTTCAGCGCCGAGAAGGCACCTTCGCTGCCTACCATAGCGAAGGCTGCTGCTGCCTTGTGCTCCGAGGCACCTCCAGCAGCCCCGGAGGCGCCTCGAGCACTGTTGAGTCAAGCCAAAACATGATTTTAGCACCTGCAAAATAAAGTCAGTGTCACAGAAAATATCTATCATGCAAAACAAAGTTAGCACAATAATAATAAATAATACTAGGCAATATTAATTAAATCCTGTCTCTATAAGACCAGGATCTAGTCAAGGTCTCAACTTAGGTTTCCGAAAATGACCTAAGCTAGATTGACGCCTATTGTTCCCTCAAACATGAAAGCGTCCTCACCAAGTCACTCTCCTCCAGTGGCTTACCTCATGCCTATCAAACATCCAGTTTTTCATACCTGTTTGGAAGTCCTACTTGATCAATCTGATTTACTAATACTTACCTACAACACTGAGTTGGCATAATAGGTATAAAATAGTAAAGTAAAACAGTGACAGCAGAATTAAGGATTCGCTGGAGTACTCCAAGACTTCTCGTTACCTAAGGTTACCTCCCCTTAGGATTTTCACCTCCTGACTTCACTCACCAAGTTCTAAGGTTACCACCCCTAGGATTTTCACCACCTAACTTCACTCACCATGACCTAAGGTTACCCCTCCCTAGGGTTTTCAACACCAAACTTCACTCACAAGACCTAGCTTCACTCACTAGGACTTCCACCTTTCCTAACCTCCAGTTAGAACCAGTCACTTAGTAGACTTCCCACCTACTTAACCTTTAGTTAGGATTTACCCTTGCTAGTCATCTAGTCCTGACTAGACTTCTCTCTTCCAAACATCAAGTCATGTTTGTATCAACCCTTAGTCAAACTAACTGGACTTAGGTACATTGTCAAACATCGAAACCCTAGAGGCTAATTACGCCAGCATTGCCTTCTTTCATGTCATGCTTTATTAGCAATTAAAAGTTCCAAAAGCCATCAAGCCACTAGACTTTTTGTGACAACTTCAAAGATTAATCTGTTTTTATTATGAATGAATTACAAGACAAGCCATATATCATTGGAAAGTTATAGATGTCTAGTTTCAAAAAAAAAAAAATAGTGCTAAAAAATATTACCTATATGAAGTTATGGTCATTTTATTGAGTCTATCCGAATGGTCATTCTATTTGAGAATTTGAAAGGTACAACCAACTTTTGGTATTCTTGATGATATTCTTCTTGGTACTTGAAAGTTGATAATACTTTAATACCTTTCCATCAACTTTTTCATCGTTAGACTCACTTTTCATTCTAAGGCATTAAGAAATATTAAATCTCATTTAATGCGTTTTGACTCATCTCGGAGGGTTGTTCCAAGTCTTGCCTATAAAGGCATCTTCTGTATTATTGAAGGCATGATATTTTTTTTTAGATTAAAAAAACATATTGTGAGATCTTAAGCTTATTAGAAGATTTATCTTCATTTTATTTCTCTAAACTCTTTGGTGGATTCCCTAGAGTGGTGAGTATTAAGATTTACCTTGTGTTACCTCCTATTTCACATACCTTTTACGATGTCAATAACAGCAACCTAGATCGCATACCACTTATTAATCATGAATAAAGGTTAAAGAGGGAGAGGGAATAAACTTAATTACTTGCATTTGTTTGTCCCTACAATATTAGCATGCATAACAGAAAATATACAAAAATTATAACAACCAAAACACCAATGCAAACTGAGACCAGATATTCTCAGATATTTAGTGTAGTTCAACGCCCTTGGCTCCTAATCCACGCCCTATAATCCATCAGTGGATCATCCTTGAAATTTTCCACTATCTGTCTCCTATTCAATGGCACCAGAGGCAGGAAAAACCTTTTATAACAAGAGAATAGAACTTTGAGTACAAGGAGGAAGAAAATAATGTGACAGTAAAGAAGCTTGGAATGAATTTTCTAAGAGCTTTGGATCACCATTGTTAACCTTGGCTAATCCCCCAAAATCTCTATTTATATTTATAGTCTCTTCCATTCTTGCAAGAGTCTTATTTATTTATGCAACAATCAATAAACCCGCCTATCCATTAGTCAACTCTAGTGAACAATATTTGTCACAAATGTGAATGTTAAAACCATGGTTAAAAATTGAGTCATGCCAAGGTTTTGATCTGGAACGATAGGGTTGCTGATATAGTTTCGATATTTTACACACACATATGTATGTATTAAATTAATAGGATAATTTTATTAGGTTTTAATTAAATATATTTAAATTATTTCAATCATAGTTAGGAGTTGATTAAAATTATTAACCTAAAGTTATTTAATTATCAAAGTTTAAAACGCCCTCTTACCACTATTCCGGTCCGCGCGATGAGTTCGGATGCGTCGTCGAGACCGCACGACTAGTTCGAACGCCTCGTCGAAACCGTGCGACGAGTGTGCATCCAGACTTGGGCGCAATGCATCCAGAGGCGTCCTCGAGCCTGCGTGACGCATCGCACCAGCACTGAAGGTGTGCTTGTACCGGTGTCGATCCACAAGGGAATGAAATGTTCTCCTGTGTCAGGTGAAACGGCTAGAGATTTCAATCCATATTTCAAGCTTCTAAATGACTCGTTACACATTTTTTGTCATAGCAATTAACATATTTAGAAAAGCCAATCGACTGCCTTGACTTCAATCAACTACCTCTTCAACGAAACATTATATTCTATTTTGTTTGGTCCTCAAACCTAAATAGCAATCTAGAACCCAAATAGCATACGGGACCTAAGGGGAGGCCCAAGAGGCCTCAGGCCCAAACAACTAGGGGGTCTAAAAAAATTGTCAAATGTACCCTCAGTAACTTAATTATCCAAGCATATAGAGAGCCCAAGATAAATTTTAGGCACCTTTTAAATCACTTATTGTAAAAAAAATTAGGTTAAAAAAATTTACAACAAATATACGTCGTGATGTGGTGATAGGTATGCAATGGTGTTGATAGGTGGCGAATCCACGATATAATCTACCTCTTTCTTTGATAATTTACATTTCCTTCATTTGATAGAGTCGAAACTCAAGAGGCAATTTTTTTTATTAATTGTTATACTCCATCTAACTCGAGATTTACTTTCTTTCAATTTAGGTAGATATGCTTTTTTTCTTATGCAACATGTTCAATCTTGATGAGTGTTGTTGGGTCTAGGACTTTTTAATTTGCTCCACTTCGTTAATGATGTATCCCGTGCTTTTTTATTTTTGATATCTTTTTGTTAATTAATTTGGTAGTGTATATTAGTTTTTCCCCTCAGTACAAATTCATAAACAGTGTGCAACCGAGATTACTGCATTGTTGCTTGATTGACTTGAGAATATGGGAGGCTAAGGGGAGATTCTATAAACTTGTGTACTCGGACTCGGACTTGAAAAAATCATTAAAAAAATGTAATCACAAATTTTATTTATTATTTATCACTATGTGTACTCCAATTTCTTTAGTTGTTCTTTCTTGTGCAAGTATATGCATCATTCATTTATATATTTATGAGTAATGTGTTTATATTTCTTGAGTTAGATTTAAAATATTTAAGTTAATTGTTTATAGAAAATTTAATAACCTATGTACACTAATATATTTTTATTATTTTCCTAGATATAATTAGTAAACAATGGCTCTTAAACTTTTGTCCGCTTCTCAAAAGAGAAACTGTCACGAATAAAATTGGTCAATTAGCTAATGAAAGGTACAAACAAGGTTTAAAATCTCAACCCGTTCCGAAGTTTGGGTCCCATACCAGAACAATATGGTTTCGGTACCATATCGTGTCATGTCGATATAATTTTGGTATTTTTTTAAATTTTAAATATAAATATATATTAATTTTATAAATATTTGATTATTAAATATGTTCTATATTTTAAGATGTTGAATTTATATTTCAATATTTTCTCATAAAATAATGCCTATTAAATTATTTTTAAAAACAAATAATTCTCAAAATTCAAATCTAAATCTAAAATTATACAAAATCATTTGAAAGGTTAAAAAAAATTATAAAATTATTTGAAAATTTAAAATTATTTTTTGAATGTATTTGTGAATTTTTAATTTTTAAAAACTTATTTGAAATATTTAAGAATTATATTTTTAAAAAATGGATTATTTTAAATTTATATTAAATTTTAAATTTATTTTAAAAATCTTGAAATAATTTTTAAAATTATTTAAAAATTTTCAAATAATTTGTAATATTTTATAACTATTATTAATAATTTTTTACTTAAAAATATATATATATTTAAAAAATAAAAATAAAAAACTAAATGAAAATAAATACATTTTAGAAATATATAAAATTTTATTAAAATTTTAAATAAATTTTTATATATTTTGAGGGTAAGTACTATTTAAATTAGAAATTGATTATTTAAGTTAGGTGTTGATTAAACCTAAGTTTTTTAAAACCTAAGTTCTCCGTCGTCGCTATTCCTCGCATCATGTGTTAGCCATCTCCGTGCCCAACCGCCGCCATCGTCCACTCGAGCAGCCGATGTTGGCGCTGCTTCCCTCCTCCCCACTGCTCCAGCCACCCCTCTCCTTTGCGCTCATGCGTACTGCAATAGAAGCACAACTTCCATCGCAGCGCCCTCAACGACTTGCAGAGGGACGCCGCGAGGTCGCACCACCCTCCGCGACGCGGCCGTGGGACGCCACGAGGTCACAACGCTCTCCACGACCCCACAGAGGGACGGCACTAGTCGCTACGTCTCTGTGACCTCGTAGCACCCTCACAGTTGTTGTGTCGGTGTCGGTTCCAAATCGGAACAATAAATACTGCCAGTTTCGGGCGGCATAGCTTGACATTTCAAACCTTGGGTATAAAGATTGGCATAATTTAAGTTGAAGCCTAAAAAATCATGAAGAAAGTAACGACTATATTAGTTGTATGACTAATTGGATTGAATTAGAATTAAAAAATTATAAAGAAATAAGACAATTGATGAAAGCTTTCGTGCAAAAATTAACAAAGAAAAAGAGCATTAGAGATGTTCATGCAAAAATTAACAAAGAAAAAGAGCATTAGAGATGAGTATTAAAGCAGATAATAGCTATCGTGCATAGGTTAGCAAAAAATAACTTAGCAATTGGAGGAGATTGTGAAAAATAAATATGTTGAGAACAATGGTATCTTCTTGCAACTGATTGAAATGATTGAGTTTAATCCAATAATACAAGAGCACATTCACAAGAGATTCTAAAATTCAAAATGAATTAATATAGATGTTAACCACGAAAGTGAAGAATGTCATTATTGTAAAAGTTTAAAAAGCAAAATATTACCCGATTATACTAAATTGTAGTCTAGATGCAATAATGAAGAACAAATGTTTCGGCAGTGGTAGAAGAATATTGGATAGTATTTTTTAAGGTACATGATACATTAGAACAGACATTTTACCAAACTAAAAAATGTATTGAGAAATCTTGAGCTTGATATTAATGATATAAGAGGTCAGAGGTATAGCAATGGATCAAATATGAAACGAAAACACAATGATGAGAAGAAAACTTGAAATAAATCCTACTCCATATGGATGTCATAGCCTTGAATTAGCATTATGTGATATGGCAAATTGTGTTGTCATTGTTTGGAGTAATACTTCTACCAAGCAATGGAAAATTGTGAGGAAAGTCTAACACTTAAGTCATTGTCACAAACACGTTAAGAAAGTCATGATGAAAGTGTGAAACCTATACAACAACAATAACAACTAAGTTTTATCCCACTAGGTGGGGTCAGCTTTACAGCCATGAATGTGTGAAACCTATAAAAGAGTAAATTTCAAAAATAAGAGATACTTTGATTGATTTGGCAGACCCGAGTGAGGATCCTAAAACAAAGAATGAAATTGAGTCCTTGACAACATATGAACTTGAGAATTTTGAATTCTGCTAGGCATAGTAATTTGTTGTTACATGCAATCAACACTATGAGCAAACTTCTCCAAGATAAAAATATATATATCGATGTTATTATTAATCAATTAAAAAGACTTATTTTAACTATAAAAGATTATGGAGAATCTGTATTTGCAAGTGAAATGGGAGTAGAAACTCTATTCAAAGAAAAATGTATTATTCAAAGAAAAACTTAATTTGATGATTGTGATGAGATAGCACAATTAGCGAAAAAATTTAAAGAGTTAATTATTCTCTTTTTAATGAAGCAAGCTATTTCTTCACTGCGAACTTGGTTTGAACAATGTTAAAAGAATAAAGAAACTTTTGAATTTTTATTTAATTTAGAGAGGTTAAGATATGTTGATGATAATAATTTATTGAGATTTTGTAAAAATCTCAAACAACCATTAAGGCATAATAGAAATTCTAATATTGATGGTTATGATTTGTATATGGAATTAATGATCTTGAAGTGTTCTTTACTAGCAGAAGCGAAAAGAGCTATTGATATGTTGCATTGTAAACTTTTTTAAGCCTAATTTTTTTTTCAGCTTATGATTTAAAGGGAGCCTAAAATTTTTTTGAGACTCTCTATATGCTTGGATAATTAGGTTACCTAGGGTTTAAAAATTAAAACTAATTAATTAACCTATAATATTTTGTTTAGGTCCCCCTAGTTGTTTGGGCCTAAGGCCTCCTCTGGAACATCCTCTCGGTCCAACCCTATATTTTGCCTACATAGACACTACTGTGAACTTGTGTAACTACTAAACATTGACCACAAGTTATTTATTTAGACATGTTCCAATAAAAATAAACTACTTGTTAAACAAAATTTTCTACAACTTCATCCATAATGGGTCGTTTCCCCATTAAAGTTAATTACAATTAAAGAAATAATATAATTATATGCTGGCATGGCGATCCCAGCAATATGGCAAGTAGGCAAGGGACAAATTATCTCAGAACAAAAGAACAAATTCTCTAGTGTTGTACAAAGCAAAAACTAAAATGGCTAGAAATCTCATAATAAAGTCATGTAACCTGAATTTGTTTCTAGCATATCAGAGACAATTGAATTTTGTCCCAAATTGAACAATCATCAGTGTCAAATTAAAAATTAAACTATAATAGAATGGTGTAAGCGATTGAGACCATAATGTTACAGAAAGTTACAATAAACAAGTGACATATTAACATAATTTGTCTTGGTATATTAACATTGTCCTTACTGTATTAGTGACATCTGGATCATTCCTGAAGACATAGAAGAGAGGTGCTACAACTTCGTGCATTCCCTGTACATATTTTATACTAGGATTCAGTTTTGTGAAGATAACAAGTATACGCCTTAAAGCTTCCTGAAAAAAAAAATGAGTAAGAAACTAAAGTTGATGCATCAAATTTATTGCAAAAAATGAGTAGCATGTTTGTCACTCGTTCACCTGATTAGTCTTTGCAATAGGAGAGCCTCCACAAAAAAATGCCATCTCTGGATGAGTACGTTTTACATCTCGATCAATCTGTTCCAGAATCTCAGCCTCCTAAATAGTTTAGATAGTTAAAATAGTTCATTTAAGTAATGCTAAGCAGTGAAAGAAATAATGAATGTAATTAAAGAAAGATATTGACTCATGGAGGTTCAAGTTTCCTCTTATTGATACTCTGTTACTCTTTGGTTACAGATATTGATTAGATCTTATGAATTTTACACTCATTTTGTAGATCTATTATGTGGTTTTCCATTGGCTTGACTTGCTGAATATTCCTGTATAGCAGAGTGTCAAGGGAAAACACAAGTGCAATGTGCAGCTAAACAATCCCTGATGGCACAGTAAAATCTGCTATCTCAGTGGCCTAACTATACATTTTCTCTTAATTTACATGCAAAGACAAACAACCACAGAAATAACCCTGATTTGTGTCCCTTATGTTTTCAAAATTGTGTCCATCAGCTGAAAGACTGGTTGATTCTCAGCTAGGGGTGCAAATGAGTCAAGCCGCTCTTGAGCTCGGAGTTGACCGAGCTCGAGCCGGCTCGTTTAACATTCGAGCCGAGCTCAAGCCTATTTATTATTGGCTTGAGAGCTCATCAAGTTTTTTCGAGCCAGGATAATTCAATCTTAGTATATTTAAAAAATAATAATACCTTGAATAAAAGCAATAAGTTGTGCAAGTTCTTGTGGCAAGAGGATTTCGTTAAGGTTTCGTGTGGTTGAAGGCAAGGTTTAAAATCTCGACCCGTGCCGAAGCTTCGGTCCTAGACCAGAACGATACGGTTTCGATATTGTATCGTGTCGTGCCGATACAGTTTCGGTATTTTTTTTTATTTATATATAGTAATTATTAGATAAATATATTTATTGTGTATAATTTAAAAATAAGTTGTAGATTGATTCTATATAAGTTCTCCATTGTTGATTAACGTAATATTGTTAGAATAATAATTAAATATAATTTTCTTTAAATATAATTAATTTATCAATAACTTAATTAAAATTGATAATATGCTACTTTACTAATATTAAAAAAAAAAGTGGCGTGAATTAGATTGAACTATTGGTTCTTGTAATATTTTACTTAGGTCAATTCTATAGTTCTCCAACACCCAGGTTAAATAATCATAATTATATAAATTAACTATTTATTCATTTAATTAATTTTTAATTTAAATAATATATATTTAGAATAGTGAAAAAAAAGAATATTAATTAAATATTAAAACACTAAAAAAATTTAAAAAAATCAGAATATAAATTTGAATTTTTAAAAAATTCTTTAAAATTTTTTAGAATTTTTTTAAATAAAATTTAAAAATAAAAATAATTTCAGAATATTAAAAAATAAAATTTATTTTTTAAATTTTAAATATATTTTTTATATTTTATTGAGATAAATCAATTAGGGTTAAAAAAAGTCTCTTCTAAATATCACATTAAAGGTGGAAATTGTTTAATTTATTTAAATCCAAAAATCAAACCTGCGGCGACGTCGACACCTCGCAACGCCGTGCGCCTCCGCCCGCCCTGCCCCGCTACCCGAACGACCCTTTCGGCACCGCCGGAAGCGTCGCAACGACTGATGTTGCTGCAGCAAGGCGGCTACGCAACCCAGTGACAGCAGCGGAGGGGTCGCGCAGCCCCTCCGCTTCGGCCGTGCGGTGATGGCTT
>JBAMIB010000078.1:3813732-3824119 GCA_037177415.1 Kaempferia rotunda | reverse complement strand
GTGAAGTTGTGGATTTGTATTGGATGTATTAGATGTTTGGATTTGTATTGGATGTTGTGGATCTGTTATGGATTTGTTTTAAATGGTTTATACATTGATCAGTTATTGTATTACAGGATATCGAATACAAACAAATGGATTCTGTAAAACGTGTACCATATGTTAGCGACGAAATATATATATTTCGTCGCTAATAGATATTATTTACGACGATTATTATCTATTTTCGTCGCTAAAACACCCAGTCATCAGCTTCTATCGTAATGTCGCGATTATTAGCGACGAAATCTAATATATCGTCGCTAAGTTATATTATTTACGACGAATATAATTATATTGTATTGCTAAAACATTCTTAGCGACGAAATATAATATATCGTCGCTAAATCATATTATTTACGACGAATATTAAATATCGTCGCCAATAGTAGATAATAGCGACGAAATATTTTGGTCACGTCGCTAATCTTTGGCGACGAATTTACTTAACTTCGTCGCTAAATAAAAAATATTTAACGACGAATAAATATTGTTTGCGACGTTTTTAATATGGTCGTTAATATTGGCGACGAATTTAATTAAAGTCGTCGCTAATATCTGTTTGCGACAAGCCTATTGCGACGACAATAGCGACGAAATAATGTCGTCGCTAAAACACTTTAGCGACGAAAACATCATATTAGCGACGATATAATTTCGTCGCTATTAACCTAATTTCTTGTAGTGTTTGAATTTGACTTTCTCAATAGGAAATAGGGAAATCAATACTTGTGTAACCCTCAATAGTTTAAGGATACAGCTAGCTGTGAGTTTACAACTCTTTGTAATTCAGGACTACATTTATCTTCTTTATTTATGTATACCCTTAATAACTCCTTCATATGATCAACTACTTGATTATAGAATGTTAGAACTAATTCTGCTTAGCACCCAACGAATCATGGTAAGAGCGTCTAGCAGCACTGTCTTATGACTCCCTAGGTATAACTGAATAGTGTTTGCAAGAACCAGTCAATTATGGTTAATGTATCATCCGGTACCTTCATCTCATATATCCTGGTCAAATATACAACCATTGGTATATCGAGGGTTGTATATTGATTCAACAACCATGTGATATATCTTATAGTGATATCACATGTGCAACTAGGAAACTTCTTTCCTAAATTACATCTACTTCTTTTATCAAAGACTTCATATACTATAAAACAATATTTTACATAGGATATCCACATCTTTGGATGTGTGGTGCATCCCTGACTACAATACACTAACTCCTATATGTTTCGTTACTACACATAATCTCACCATCCGATGGCCCTAATAGAGTCGGTAAATGAGTCAAAGTGTAGCCCAGTATATAGAGTCTCAGTGTTGTCCCTGGTCATAAGGACTACTAGTGTACAACCACAACCAAAGACTTATTCACTCGATAAATGATAACCACTTGGAAAGTCTGTGTGAGGGATGTTCGATGAACTCATCGTATGATCACTCATCTATATGCGTGAACATCTCTATGTCCTTACCAATGAAATGTGATACACTAATCACAGATGCTAGTCTCTAGCTCGAGTATCCTTTTATCCTCATTTATTGGGCAACACAATTGATTAGGAACAAATTTAGAATATACAATGAATATTGATGTATTTCATGATAGCCATCATATGCACCACCACATCTCCCTATAGTATATTCAAGGACTTTATCTATGCGTATGACATGGGTATAAAGATAAAGTAATGTCAAACTATATTGAATTATATTAAAGGTTGTTTATTTACAAGAGTGAATAAAGCCCTAGTCAACAATTGGCTTGTTGGGCACCTACACCTACTCTAACACACCATACATGTGTGTACGCTACAGAGTAAGAATATCCAAAGACAAGACTATATAGATAATAAACAAATCATCTCTAAGATCAAGTAGGTGAGTATCAAGCATTGATCTGGTTCGACACAACTAAAGGGGCGTCAACACACTGGGAGGTCGGCTCCTTCGCTCATTGCAGAAGGAGGGATGATGGAGCCACGTCAGGGACAACGACGTCAAGCAATCTGAGGTGGTCGATGATAGCGTAGGGGGTGAGGCTGAGTGGCGGATCGGGAGAGGGAGAGGGGTGGCATGTGCCACAATGATGAACTACTGCTGGATGACGATCAGCTACAGCTGGGTGGTATGATGGTTGGGCAACAAAGAGATAAGTCGGGGAGAAAGGAGATCGGGCAGAGGAAGGAGGTGTCGAGGTAAATAGAAACTTAGGGTTTTATTTTTATACTTAGTTTATTAGATTAATACTTTAGGATAATTGAATTAATCAACTTCCACTTAATTGATATTCCAAACAAGCTTTCTCTAAGCCTAATAGATTTATCCCTATAAATATGTCATACAACTCGGTTTAAATTTAGAAAAAATATCTAAAAATTCCTTAAAAAAATCTAATAAGGTTATTTCTCAAATAACAGTTATTATTTAATTGTAATATCTTATATTCTCCCCTACTAATAAAAATTTAGTCCCCAAATTTACTGCTCAAACTAAGGGATTCTCATCTAATGGTTACACCTAAATCGTACACTTATATACTAGTCCATCCTGGTATTATGAACCCTCTAACCATAAGGGATTTAAGGTCCCCTTATAAAACTACATAATAATCCACTTCCAAGTAGATGTTGATGACTCTGTGGGTTATGAGCTCAACATGCTTCCACTACTCCCACATTGCTACTAGCTAACTGTGGGTAAATCAACTACTCTGAAATCTATAAAGCACATTATCAGCAAATCCTCTAACATCTGTATAGTGCACTCAGATTGTCCATCTGTCTGAGGGTGGGGAACTGTACTGATATGGAGCTCCATGCCCATGGCCTGCTGTAAACTCTGCCAGAACTGTGAGGTGAATCATGAATCTCTATCTGATATAATATTCAGAGGTATACCATAAAAGTCTTGTGGTCTCTCTGCAGTATAACTCTACTAATCAATCCAAAGAATTCATCCTATGGATTGGTAGAAAATGAGCAAATTTGGTTAACTGATCCACAATTATCTAATTGCATCATATCTTTTTCGTGTTCTAGATAATCCGACAATAAAGTCCATCGTAATTTGCTCACATTTCCATTCTAGTATTTGAACATACTAAAACAATCCTATTGGTCTCTAATGTTTAGCCTCCATTTGCTAACATACTTGACATTGAGTTACAAAATCTGTAATGACTTCCTTCACATTGTTCCACCAATAGGAATGCTTCAAGTCTATATACATCAGGTACCAACTGAATGAATTGCAAATCTAAATTGATGTCCTTCCTATAGTAAATCCTCTTGGACGAGATATGACACATGAACACACAATCTCCCTTACTAATAAAGAATCTCGTTCACATCACATGAGAACTTTGTCTAAGGTTCAACTTTTCTAGGTAAGCAAGTACTCAAGGCTCTTATGATCTATGAAAATCTCAAAAGTGATCCATACCAATAATCCCTCTAAATATTCATTGCGTAAATGATAGTTGTTAACTCCAAATCATGAACAGGATAATTCTTCTCATGATCTTTCAGCTAATGAGAAGCATATGATACTACTCGTTCATGTTGCCTCAAAACTGCACCAAATCCTTGATACAATGCATATGTATAGAGTACAAATCCATCTACACTAGAAAGTAATACTAAAATGGATGCAGTTATAACCTTTTACTTTACCTATTGAAATTTGGCTTCATAAGCCTATGTCCAGATACATTTCATTCCCTTCCTAATTAATCAATCAATGACATAGCTATGTTGGAAAGACCCTAAACAAATCTTCGGTAATATCCAGCTAAACTAAGGAAACTACAAACTCCTATATAGTCTTTAGTAGTTCTCAGCTGGTAACGGCCTCTATTTTCTATGAATCCACTGATATACCATTACTAGAGACAATGTATCCCAGAAATCCCATAGAAGATAGACAAAATGTGTATTTACCAAACTTCGAATAGAGATGTTCTCGTTGAAGCATCTCTAGAACTGTACGAAGATATTGTTCGTGATCCTCCTCAGATCGGGAATAAATCACAATATTGTCAACAGAAACAATACTAAACTGATTCCAATACTCTAGAAATACTCGGTTCATCAGGTCCATGAAAATAACTGAAGCATTGGTAAGCCTAAATGGCATTACCAAGAATCCATAATGTCCATACACTAGCACACTCAATCATAAGATCACTGACAACGGGTTTGTAATATTATCACCAACTGCAAATCACCAAATCTATAAATATCACTCACATGATACCCCCCATGTCACTATTAATGATAATTACTTAATATAGATCATCAAGTCAAATATCCACTATTAGACATCTGAAATAACATACCATCAATCTCAAATCATCCTCAACATGAATCAAACATAATAGCTTGATGAGCTATAATAGAGTAAAAGGAAGTCATCCAACTCTCAACACACACAACCAACAAATTTAAAGATATCCACTATGATTCAACATTGCAAGTCTATATTGCACCAACTAAAGAAATTATACCCTATGGGTAATTTCATTGCAGCATATATTTTTAGTGAGACAAATTTGTCATATTCTCACAAATCTAACTTCTCAGCGACCCACTCTCATCATGGGGTACTATCAAGATGTAGAAATATACCATCATACTAAGAATATATGACTACTTAAGTCCAAGGAACATCCCTTGACTTCTTAATCGATGATCAACACCTCTCCAGATGGTAGAGATATGCTTACTAATCTTACCCAAAAATGTCCTCTGATATAGATAGTAACTGCTTGGGTTATATTGTCGAAATAGAATATTCGTTGGTCATTAGTCTCGACGAATTTC
Source organism: Kaempferia rotunda (assembly GCA_037177415.1). NCBI lineage: Eukaryota > Viridiplantae > Streptophyta > Magnoliopsida > Zingiberales > Zingiberaceae > Kaempferia > Kaempferia rotunda. The sequence continues at coordinate 3,819,242 of JBAMIB010000078.1, read as the reverse complement.
AAAGATGCTTGGTCTCGAGTTGCATGGTTACTACCCTTACTCGCTCATTGAGTATAGCACAATAAGAGACCAACTAGAATATGTCCAAAAAAGTATGTCAAATCTAATCATCTTAGGTACCCAAATATCCATAATAAGGAAATGACAATCCAAAGTCCAAAGGGTCATTTAACCTCTTGACTGAGAGTATACTCATTAAGAGGGTATTTCCACAACTATCTTAACCTCATGCCTATAAATATCCTCCGGCAAATATCGACAAAAGGTCGAACACTTCGATATGAAATATAGACTTCAAGACCTTGGGTAAATGACCACATGGTCAAGGTGTTGAGCTACTTATTGAAGATAATGTTAGTTGAGTCAATTAACCATTGTCTTGTTACCCCTCACACTGCACTTACTCTACTTAAAGTTCAGGAACCTCTAGTGATGAACTATGCACACAATAGTAGATGAGTACTATCACTAAATAGCTTGTCAAAATAACCCAATCGATACTCTACCCTCAAAGATCATCATATGAAATTTCCACTCAGTAATGATAGAATTTCATAGGTGTTAAGCAACTAACACCACATTCTTCGCATTATTGCGGGTTATATATCTCTATATACCATCGAGGTTATCTAACCATATACGATTAATCTATGAGTCAGAATCTCTCATGGGATAGCATTAGGCAAGTCACCTAACCATCGCCTTACAAACCATTATGCTTCGATTCCTCCACTTGAAGTTCAAAAACTCCTGATAATGAGCTATACAGAAAGAGGTAGAGAAGTATTATCTCTCTATAGCATCTTAAAATCATCAACAGGAGATGCTTTATTTCTCAAAAATTATCATTTCCATTTTCCATCAAGTAACAGTCTAATCTCATAGATGGTATGCAGCTAAATCAGTCTTTCCTACATATGTACAAGTCATATACTCAAATGTGTCTTCTAGGTTATCTAATCAGGCACAAGCAATTCAAAGGTCAGAAACTTCATGAAACAGGGTAAATCGATCATTTACTGACCAAGTCAACAAGAGTACATCAGTCATCTACTGACTGAGTCAACATGAGTAAATCAATCCTCTTCTGATCCAACCAATAAGGGAAAATCAGTCATCTACTGAAAAAGCCAACAAGGGTAGTAGCCAAGGTTGATATGGTTGGTGATATTTTTTGAGATTGTAATCACTGATCTCCAATAGGAGTTTAATGGGTTTGTCCACGGCTAACTATCTCAACATCAATAGGATCCTTAAAAGAATCTACCTCTTGAGCAACCGGCTCAGATCCCCTGACTCACTTGGTCATTTCCGTGGTCGTCCCGTATCACAGCGGTGACTAGTGGCTGGCCCAACACATATTATGCTTGTTACTGACAACTAGACAAGTACTAACAAACATATATATAACAATAGTTATACAACCTTACCTCCTATATCTTGGAAATGTCTTGCTGTTGCTTGATCCCAAAACTTAAAAATGTCACATCAAAAAAGCAAACCACGAAATCCAAAAATATTAAAAATAGGCCTTGTAAACCTATAACTCTAATACCAATAAATTATCACGTCTAGAAGGAGTCCCTACCTAACAAATAGATATCATCTCCCCCTTATGACAACATATGGATCCTGAATACATAATCACACTGTTGTACAAGTATAATAACAATACTTGTAAATACAGTCCACATGGCTGGAGTGAAAACATAACCACGTAGTTGTATATGGAGGCCACATGGCTAGAACAGACTACAATGAAAATAAGATAAGCAATGTAAAGCACAAAATAATTGATTGCGAGCCGACTCGACTTACACAATGACAGCCAAAACAAACACAAGAGGGAACTAGGCTAAACACCAAGTCCATGTCAAATTATTACAATACCAAGTCCATAAAATTTAATAAAATGCAAGTATAGAAAAAAATAAAAATCATCCTCTGATATAACATGAGACCAACAGACAAGATACTCCATGCGACTCTGCATCATCTACATAATACTTGAGGAATATAATATATACAAAAAGGTGGTGAGTCTGGGTGACTCAGAAGTAATAGACAAGATAGTGTATAGTCAATATAGAATATATAAATCAAAGCATACAGTTTTAGTAGGAAAATAAGAATATGATCATAAATGACAAAATAAATACACATACCCAATCTCGATCTATCACATACAATAAAATTTCTAGTAAAACACTAGTGACTAGAAACAGATCTACTCGCAACACCTGAGTAATCTACAATGACCTATGCATATAGGATAAATGAATATGTATGAATCATGAAAATCATATTCAACAATCATATATCAAGCAAATACAACAATCACAAGCAAATGCAGATATATCGCCACAGATTTATCACTCATAATAAATATATAAACATGTATATGTCACTCCTATACTCTACTCTAGCTACCACAGCATCAATGTGGCCAAGCGGATAAGACTGTGACTACTACTCGCATCTCCAACTACCACCATATCAATGTGGTCAAAATGGATAGGAAGAAGAGTAGCTATTTAGCTATATAACAAAGAGGCATCACTGTCTGCATGGTTCCGGTTACTAATACTCAGAATGACCAAATGGGCACGACAAGATAAGGTGTACTCAACTCCAATTACCACTCTCCCTGAATGGTCGAATGGACAACTAATATGACTGCCAACTCACTCAACCACATGGGAGACATTGATTGTCAGCATGTATATAGTGCAATGATGAACAAGATGTAGGTAATCATGATACAAATGCAATCATCATTAATACAACAACCTAATTAATATAGGTATATCCAGTACATGATCTATCTATCACCTAAGACTAGGCAGGAATAGATCCAACAAGTATCTACTAAATACATATAAGTTACAAAGCAATACCAATCATACACCTCATGCAAGCAGTTACGCCACAACATATAGTTAGTCAAAGAGATTAAATCTTATAGTGCACACCATATACGTGTACACACTAAATGCATACAAACAATCAATATGGTAGCTCCTAAAGTGTATACCTTGTAAAATATGATAATTAAATAATAAGTGTTATTTGATAAATAATCTTATTGAAATTTCTAAGAATTTTTAGAAATTTTCAGAATCTAAACGGGGTCCATATGACACGTTTTAAGGGGATATATCTATTTGGCTAGAAGAAAACCTATTTTGAATAAACCTTCTATGGGAGATGATTAATTTGATTAACCTGAAGTTGGATTAATTGAACCAAAGTAGATTAATAAAAGCCTATTTTCCTAAGCTCCCAATCCCCTCTTTTCCTCATCCTCCCGAGCTCCTTTCCGTCATGCATCTCTACCTACGTAGGTGCTACAAGACCGCCGATCGATGATCAATCGATGTTGAGCCCTCATCGATCTCGCCAGACAGTCATTTCTCCCCGGACAGCAGCCCTAATCAAATGTTAACCCTCACGCTAAGCAGTACAGATGCCATACCCTAGCTCCGATCCAACACCACCCATTTGCATGAGGCCAGGATAGTAATGCCATTAAATATGTGAAAACCATTGTCGCCCTTTCGATTGCTGACCACTAGCATCGTCGTTCACACAGTCCTGCCCATCGCCAATATGCTTTGATCTCTATGTTCTATATTGATCATGCACTATCTTGTCATTACATGTTGAGTCACCCGAACTCACCACCTCCTTGTATGCTTTTCTTCCTCGGGTAGCTGATAGATGATATATAGAGTCGCTGGGAGATCCTGTTCGCCTATCTCATGTCACATCGAGCGCCTTCTTCTATTTTTGCTTTCACTCATTTTATTGGCTCCTGGACTTATTCATGTATTATATAACTTGTGTGTGGATTTGTAGAATTGTGATGTCCTTTTATTTAGTTATGTACTTGTTGAGGTAAGTCATACCGGTATGCAGTTTAGTCTGTTATTCTTGCATGATTATGTTTGTACCAGCAGTGTAGGCCGTGTACTATTATTATCTTCCACTATGTATTTTTATTTCAATTATGTGAGTTGTTTATTATGCTACATAGTTGTATTTATTTCCAATCGTGTGAGTTGTAATCTATTGTGTTGGTTCCAGCCGTGTTGGCTGTGGCTATGTAGCCTTGTTAGTAATATATCCAAGATTCATATGTTGTCATAAGGGGAGAGATGTTATCCAATTTTTGTTGGACATGGACTTTTTCAAGGCGTGACAATTTATTTATATCAGAGCCAGATATTTATGATGCATATTTTTGGTGTTTTAGTTTTTATGACTTGTTTTCTCGATGTGAATTTTTTAGTTTTAGGACCAGGCAGCGGTAGGGTATCTCCGAGCTATAAGAAAGATGATATGTGAGTAGTTGTATTGTGTAGTTGCTTATATATCTATCTATTAATCATTCACTGATTGATGTTAGCATGGTGACACTTAGTGAGTCAGTCATATTTTATAGTAGTGGTCATGGATGACCATGAATGTGACAAGTTGACAATATAGTACCCAGAACATAATATAGAGAATATTGTTGGGTCCAAAAGAAATTTAGATATTTCTACAATGACATGATATTGTCCACTTTGGGTCTAAGCCCTTATGGTTTTGCTTTTGGGCTCTACTCAAAAGGTCTCATACTAATGGAAATATTTTTTCTCTTATAAACTCATGATATTTACCATATGTTTTCAATGTGGGACTATATTTGCAACCTTGCAACCCAACAAAGTTCTCTTGAAAGCTTGCTTGACATGTTAGTGTTTATGATATCTAAACAAATTATAAGGAAAAACAAAAATATAGAACTAAAAATAAGAAAGAAAATGCATAATGAAAGTAATAAAGAAAATGTAGAATTAAATTGTAAGAAAGAAAGATACAAAAATAAAGACAAACATGAAAATGAAAAACCTATTAACAAGTCTAGAACAACTCATATGCTAAAAAACTAATGTTAATCAAAATAATCCCCGACAATGGAGCCAAACAACTTGATGGAATCCCCGTAAGTGCACGGGTTATCATCAAGTAATAAAATATTGATCCCACAGGGCTGTTGATTAAGCACTAGTTGACTTTGTATAACGAGTTTGTAGGATCAAAGAAAGTGATATAGGAGGGGGGGGGGTGAATATCGCAATGAAAACTTTTCAGATTTCAGAATCTAAGTACGCAGCGGAAGGTAAGAAAATACAACGGAGAAAAAAATACAACGCTAACACAGTTATTTTTTACTTGCTTCGGAGTCTTGTAACGGCTCATACTGCAAAGCCCATGATCCTTGATCGTTTACTTTGGGCGAGTCTATCAATCCGTTAAAAAGATGTGAACAAGTTACAATTTTAAAATGCATAAACAGAAATAAAGTACATCGAAAAGTAGTACAAATCTGAAAAAGAAAGCACGGAGTTGTCAGAGCGATTTTAGCGTCGTCGGAGTCTCGTTTGCGCATCACACAAGAGTGAAAGTTGCTCAAAAGTTGATTTTGAAGAGGCTGCTCGAGTCCTTTATATATTGCCTTTCCA
>JBAMIB010000078.1:3766930-3779424 GCA_037177415.1 Kaempferia rotunda | reverse complement strand
AGTGTGTTTCTTAATTTGTGGGCTACCTAAAGCCCGTTGCGGGTTGACCTGTGCAGGTTGCTTGCCTAGGCGAGTTGGCCAACGACGAACTTCGGTTGATAAAATATCAACATAATCTAATTAAATTGTTTGATAGAATAGACCAATACAACAGATCCAACTCAAATTGAGGGCTACGGATAACATATATTGCATTTGGATATTGATATGATTGTGTTATTTAATGGTTGTTTTGTATCAAGGATTAATTCGTAATTGATTCCTTTAGATTGAGACAGATTTCTCATGTTATTATGTCACTATTTCAATATTTTGAGTCAATACTAGTGATTTTTAACCAATATACTCTTTAATAATTATAATAATTTGAATCTTGAATTATTGAAGTGTCATTCAATCTACTTAATGTGAAACTTCTTACAAATTTCTTGTATTGTAGTATCAGTAGGTTCATCTCCCTCATTAATTGGCTTGTCATGCCCCGGTTGACTTCAAAATTAAAATATTATGCTGGTTAACATTATAGTCTGAGTTGATTGCTTAGTCTACTCCACCATTAATTGATTTAAATTTTATATCAATCAATTAATACTTTGACTCCAAGCAACTCTAAGTTTGAGTCTCATCTTGTTTAGAGACCTTATGTCTTTAGAATTTTCTTATCTACCAAGTACAAGTCGGCCTTCCTAGGACTCCCATTGCCTAGAGAGTATAAGCTCTTATTAAGAATCTAGTTACCCTTAACCTTTTTTTGACTCTTACAATAATTTTATGATAATTTTGACCCTTTTAAAATAATTTTGGTTAAAGTTAAGTTATTTTGATTTAATATGTAAAGAGATTTTTTTATATAAAATGTTCAATATAAATTTTGTACGTTATAATAATTACTCTGATGGTTACAACAGTGTTACTGAACAAGAACATTTTAGGTAAAAAATATATATACAGTGAGATATCCTTTTGAGTTTTCTAGAAGTAAAGAATACCCTTTTCCTCCATATTCACGTGTTAAGGATAGTCATTGAGTTATCAACGCGAGGTCAAACCCTAGGTTACTCGTTCAAATGGCTGGTTCTAAGACAGTTTCGTGTTGTTTTTAGACCTGTTAATTTGGATTTGGCCCATCGGATTGGCCTATCCCACCAAATAATTTAAGCGGGTTAGCTAAAATTTTATCAATTTTTCATTAAACATTAATACTTATTTGTGTCCATTTACATTTAAAATACCTTTTTCCAGATATATTTGATTTATAAAATCTTTCTGAAGTAAAATATTAAAAAATATAAAAATATTTTTAATTTTTTTTTTAATTTTTGACGGACCCGCAGCTTGGCCCGTCTAATCGGCAACCCGCTTTAGATTGGATTGGAGATTTCCTAACCAACCAAGATGTCGGCCTACTAAATAATTGGTCCGCCATGGGCTGATCCGCTCCGCTACATGTTGGTCCGTCTGATTGCTCTAGTTATTTTTTAAAATATAAACTGTAATTTTTAAATTAGTTTCTATGTTCTTAATAAGATCTTTTTATTTAATAGTATTTATAATATTTTAATAATATTGATACAGTAATATTATATAAAATCAATTTATTTACTTTGAATTTTTAATGTGAAACTATTTCACCTAAATTAATTTTTCAATTTATTTATTTTAAAATTTTCTAACATGAAGCTACCTCACCTTTAACTCATCAAATTTATTAATGACCACCTAATTTATTAAGTTTATAAATAATATTTAACTTGTATGTTATATTCAATAATAATTTATCAAGAATATAATTTATTCAATAATAAAATTATATACAAACTATCAGAACATATAAAATTGATTAAAAAAATAATTTATATAATATATAATTAGACGAAACTCTAAAAATAATAATAATAAATACAATTTTCAATAGAAGTTTAAACTTTTGATAAGAATTAATAAACTACATACACTTTAATTGATACATAGACACGTTAGTTTAGGATTTTAACAAAAATCTTCCCATATTAAAATTTTTTAAAAAAATAAAATATTAATAATAATCTTAAACCATCATAATCATAAATCAACCCGTAATCAATAATTTCAAATCATTAAATCATCAGTTTTAAATTATCCAACCGTCAATTTCGAATAGTGTATTCTGAAGCATCTAACCATCAATTGTATCATGTCTATGATAAGGTACTGCAAAAATCCAATATCAAATTCAAACAATCTCCTTGTCAAGATGTAAATAACAGCGAAAGTAATTGATACATCAGCTATTTATAAAATACACGTTACTTTAGCATGATTACAGATTGCTATTGCACCGCAACTGAGAAGGCTGCATTACTGGCTTCCACGAAGAAATTTTACGAAATGAAAGAATCGTATAGAAGTAATTTAAATCTGCAAAAAGAAAATGCAAAAAATAATGACAGTGATAAGATTTGTACAAGGAATACCACCAAGTCAAAGTCACACACTATAGATAGCATAAATTGACGATAGTATTACCATGAGTTGGCCGGAACTGCTTTGGAGGTATCAAGATGATTTAACCTGCATGTTCCAAGAAGGAACTCCGGAAGCTCTTCTTGCGTATTGCCCTGCATTGTGCAAATGTTAATCCTTTCTAATGTATTTCTGCCAAGAACACTAATTTCTATTAAGTAAAAGGATACTAGAATATCAGAAAATGTAAGTGGCAAATTAGAACAACGGGACACCTGATCTGATCAGGCTATGAAAGCAAGTTTGGATATTGCATATATACCTGAATTAAGAATGCCATTTCTATCACCAGATTACTCAAGTAACCAAGAACAAGACTTACAACTCCCCTAGCAACTGTTGATGAGCCAATGTCAACTCCGAGCTGAAATTTTCATAAAAAGATGTTATGGATTGCTGACATTCACGTGTAATAATACTACACCAAAACAAAATGATCAAAGAGAAAAAAAAAACACATCAATTCTCCTTGGTGCCAAATTGTAGGTTATAAAATACCTATGTATTTTGTGTGTGTGCCGCTACCTAGATTTCCATTTATAATCTTGTTAACATTTAAATCAGTTGGATTTAGAGTTCTTGGAAAATTGGCTTGGAACTAATTAGCATGTGTGAATGAGAAATCGCATGGATTGGTGACATGACTTAATCTGGATTGTTGATTTGAGAAGGCATAAGTGCCCTTTCGGATGGCTCAATCTCAATCATTGATTTCAAAAGGGTGACATCCAAATGTAGAGACATTATACCTCTTGGGAAACGATGAAATCTAAAGCATCCAATTCAAGTTGGATGGATGAGATCTAATTAAACTAAGAGGTTCTCATACCCTTTCATTTGGTATAAATAAGATCTCTCACATTCTCATTTGATTCACTGATCTCATTCTAATTTAAAGCACAGCAAGCGTTGCATTCAATACTTGCATTGGAGAGTTTAAAAAATTTCTTCGATTCGAAGGTCTTGCGATTTGCAATGCTGCTATCGCAAGATAAAATCGTTGTATCTTGAGAGACAATTATCGTATTCTATGAACACCGTCTGCGGGGAAAATTCATTTTAAAGAGATAGACTTCAACTATAGCCTCGACTCGCCAAAGCGGTGTTATACTGTCATTCTGTTCGCGCTCAGATTGCACCACCACCAGACCCAACAATTTTAAGATGAATTTTTTCGTTCAATCTTGATGGATTCATCATCGACGACTCCAGTTCCACCGTCGCATGGCGAGAAACCAGAGAGGTTTACTGGTATCAATTTCAAGATATGACAGCAAAAGATGGTTTACCTAACCATATTGAACCTTGCGAGGTTCTTACATGAAGATGACCCCTCCATATCTCAAGGCGAGAGTGATAAAGGAAAGAGGGTGACATATGAAGCTCAGGGACATAATGACTTCTTATGTCGAAATTATGTTCTCAATGGTTTGGACATGTTATAAAACGTGTATAGTCCAATGTCAAACTTAAAGAAGTTATGGGAATCTCTCGAAAGGAAGTACAAAATAGAAGAGTTGAACTGAAGAAATCCATCGTTGGCAAATTCTCAAAGTTTAAGATGATTGATTCCTATGACAACTCAAGTCTAAGAGTTGTAGTTGATCCTACATAATTTGCATGCCGAAAGCATAACAATGAATGAGTCCTTTCAAGTTGCCGCGATAATCGAGAAACTTCCACCTTCGTGGAGGGAATTCAAAAATTATCTAAAGCACAAGCAAAAAGAGATGAGACTTTAGGATATGATTGTAAGACTGTGGATTGAAGAAGAAAATCGCAAGCAATCAGAATCAATAAAAATACCTATTTATGCTAAGGAAAATTTGACGAAACCAAACATTGCTAGAAGAAAAAATATCCCGACAAAAGATAGAGTTAAAGGAAGGCTAAGAAGTTTTAAGGAACATGTCACAACTATAACAAACTGAATCACAAAGCCAAACACTACCAACGTCCAAAGAAAATCACTCAAGTGCATATGACCGAATATAAATTAGTGCTAATAGACATGTTAGAATTAGATTGTCTGTCATTTTATTTGAAGCCAACTTGGTAGACTATGTAATGCAGTAGCGAATCAATACTGATGTACATGACACATTTGCTCTTATAAGGCCCAATTTTTAACTTATACCCCTATCAGTAGGAGAAATCTAATCATGAGAAATTTTACAACTTCCAACATTGTTGATCCTAGTAAAGTGGTGCTGAAGATGACGTTAGGCATAGAAGTAACACTAATTAATGTACTTTATATTCCCAACATCCGAAAGAATTTAGAGTAAGAGTCAGGTCTTGTCATAGTTGATTTCAGTCTAGTGTTTGAGTTCAATAAATGTGTATGGACAAAAAACAGTCAATTCATAAGCAGAAGATACATGGAGAATTTTCTATTCAAAATGAATGTAATGATTGTACACCGGTACTTAAATGACAGTAAAATTATAAATTCTATTTATTTGATTAAATGTTCTAATTTATGACATGTTAGACTTAGACATATAATGATAACCTTTATGATGATTTATAAATTTATTAATATTGATACAATACATAATGTGAAATATGTGTTGAAACTAAAATGATAAAGTTACTTTTCCATTCATTAGAAAAAAATACGATCCCTCTAAAGTTAATTCACAGTAACATATGTGATTGAAAATTTATATAAATTAGAGGATATAAAAAACATTTTATTATTTTTATTGATGACTGCACTAGATATTATTATGCGTATCTATTAAAAGACAAAGATGAAGTCTTAGAAGTATTAAAAAATTATAAGAATGAAGTTGAGAATTAAATTGGTCAATTAATTAAAATAATTTGAATTGATCGAGGAGGAGAATATGATTATCTATTTGATAAAATTTGTATAAAATCTGGTATTATTTGTCAAATAATAACACCTTACTCTTCTCAATCAAATGGTATTATCGAGCGTATGAACTGAACTCTTAAAAAAAAAATGACAAAGTTATGTTGATAAATTCGAGCTTACTTTATAATTTATGAGAGAAAGTTATTTATAGTGAACGCTAGAAGAGCTGGATATATGAATTATAAAAAAAAAATCACTAGGATAAAATTTGAATCCAAACTAAAGAAACTTCCGTCAACCAATTCAAACTAACCCGTCATCTTCTTGATTATATGCCAACTAATCTGACCTTTGTACAATTTGGAGAAGTGGTCAGTTGTCACTACTAAGTTTTTTCTTATTTATTTTTTTAACCTTTACCTTCACGATAGCACTTCATTTTGTGTTTTTTAAGGTTGAAAACTTCACTGATTACTTTATATGAGAAAAGATATAGAATCATGTGCTGCCTAAGAACTAAGGAATAAGAAAAGGAGCATTATTAACCCTACTTGGATTTTTTTAACTCTCGCGATGATGTTGAAGTCGAGCAAGATGCTGATCGCATATTGATTGGCGGGAAGTGAAGGTGGAGAATGGTAGTTGGATACATGAGCAAGATAATCTGAGCTAGAGAAGGGAAATATTTTAAATTTATAAAATTAAATTTAGTCTTATCTATTGAGTGATCTAAATGAATAATTTCAAATTATCAGTAGGGTTGGTTTGATCGAGTCCGAATCTGCTTAGTGTCAAGTCTGCCGAGTAGCAGAGTGGATGCCAAGTGGAAGCTGAGTGCTTCCAAGTGGATGCCGAGTCAGTTCCGAGTGGATCACCGAGTCGGAAAGAAGCGTACTTGACTGCTCCTTAGTGGAAGTTGAGTTGGTCCCGAGTGGACCGCCGAGTCAGAAAGAAGCGTACCTGACTGCTCCGGAGTAGAAGCCGGTCAGGAAAAGAATATGCTAATACCTGTTTTCAAATAGTTTCTTTAAAACAAATTCACCTCACCTCTGGTTGTGCTTCGAGATTACGTAGATTGTTTGTTTCCTAGGATACAATAATAAATCGTGATCATCACCAAGCATGGTGCATCACAGTGAACTAAGAATGTACCTGATTTCTATCATGAATAGCTTTGCCGAGTAGGTGCACAATAGAGAGGAAAAACGGGAGAGCAAAGTGAATGGAATTTCTTTGCTTGTGCGTACTCTCCTTATATAGGAGGGGAAGTAAAGGACATTTATTAACCAAGGCATAATGATTACCATTGATAAATAAAATATTGATTGCTCTACTTAGATAAATTTTATCCCCAATCAATCCTATATTCAACGCACTCAGATTATACTCACATATAAATCAACTTAATTTTACAAACATTTTATAAACCTTACATTATACATACTCTTAGCTCAGCCTCCTAAGTTCTCTATTCAGTAACGGTCTCAATTTGACATGACCCACAATGCTAATAATGACCTCTCCATGATTGTCAGCAATTGCCATTGTAATAATTAATGACAATTAAATTAGAAGTAAAACAGTTGAAATAGTCAGAACAAGCTTTTTTTTTTTTTTTAGAGATCGTGGTCGTGATATTTGCAGAACAAACATCATCGACTTCCAGCTTGATAACTAATTTCCACCACCTCGTTTTAGCATTATCTATAGTTAGTTAATTGAATTGAGCAAATAAGGTATTGAGATTTGAGATGGTGAGGACAAGGAGAAGTAATCCAAAAAAAAAAACAAAAAAAACAGAGAGTAGTGAAGCTGGATGTGGCCATTAGCGATGATCACCGGGCCCTTATCTATTGACCATTGTTCCGACCATGGATTTTTCCTGTTAAACAGCAATTCCCAGCGGTACATTTGGTAAAAAAAAAAATTTGATTCATTTGCCTCTAACGTTCCCGTCAATCCGTCATTAAGTGCAAATGATCAAGACATAGAGAAATTCCCAACGGTACATACTTAACAATAAGGAGGTCCAAATGAACAATTACATTGAAAAAGATCTACAAACTATAAATGATTAATCTCACTGGAGTTAGGATCGGTTCTGAACTAGAATCTAACTGCTAAAGTTCAAATCTCAGATATCGACATCACACAAAAAAAGATATCGGAATTGACTAGCTCTTCTTGAAAAATTGTAGTGGTAAATAGAACCTGAACAAACAAAAACCTTAGTGGGAGAGCAAATTTTCCCCGACTTAGGGTAAATAATCAAGGAGCCTTTCGTTCTCGATGGTTGATGCTTGATTCGAACTCCCTGACAAGAAGATTTCTCCATGCATGATAACACCAAAACACATCCATATTCAATTAAATTTGGAAGTTTATGTTCCAAGTAATAAAGAACAAATTATAAGCGTTGTCTCCACTTAATTGAAATAGGTATCATTCGTCCAAAGGAGAAAATTTTAACAGTTGTGATGCATATGAACATGATGATTGGGATTTACTGAAGCAGCCAGTATATGATAATGAGCATAATATTCTAGCATTGTTTTGCTCTAACATAGATCGACAACAAATGGCATTTTCTTCACCATGATTTTATGTCCAACCTGTCAAGCCCCATTTGTCAGCGAGGTTGTACATGACAAGTTCATTCCACATTGGACCAAAAAGCAGTTCTCCTCCAATTATGAACGTAAGGGACCATGTAGCCAGAACCAAAGAGAAGACCGAAAACCCAATTGCAGATCGCGTTACATCTGGATTAAGGACCATTATTAAAATGAGTAGTTTAGAGTATATATGTGGATGTATATCAGGGTAAATATAGACATCAAAAAACATATTTGACAAGCATTGCATCATGCAGAAAACATTTCACCCATTTCAGTCATGAGAGCATTGCTTTCTTACCATCTGAACAATTGAGAAATAGCATACTATTTCAATGTTATCCATCTTAGTGTTAGAGATAATGTGTGAATATATATATATAAAGGACAACACCACTAGTGGCCATGCAAAGGACATTAAGCTGAGTTAAACAGGAAAGACCAACTGTTTCATGACATAGTCCGCTAGTGGATTCCATACTCGAGGTGGGAAGGTTTTAACCTTGAAAATTTGATAAACTACAAAAAAATTTGGACACTTTCAATGGCAATTACACTAAAAAAATGCCTTGACAACCAGTGTTAAATGTCTTTGAAAAATGTAAAGGTTAGGATCGAAAAGCTTTAGTATAGTTGAAACCAGGTCAGTGATACTCAAGCTAAGAATAAAACCCCCCTTCCATCCTCTAATTTTTTTCTCCCACTTTCCTAGAGTCATCAAACACCAACCCGTACCCTAACCTCTAATGGTTCTCCCTCCTTAGAAGGTGATTTCCCCTCCCTAATGGTTTCCCCAACCCAAAGAAACTCAAATTATCCCTTCTCAGCTTCCAATCGTCCAGTGTCTCCCTCTTCTGCCACCCCAATCTCTCAATCCTCTCACAACTCCCTAGGTAGGCAGCTCACCTCAACTCATCTCTGCAATGAGCCCACACCTCCAGCATTTTCATCCTCAAATATCCTTCCTCCAATATTAACCTTCAACTTATCCCTCTGATTATTTCCTGTTACCTATGAGTCACCTCTCTTTCCCACTTGAGTAGTGGGTGTGTGGGCAAGGACAACTGTTATCCATAAGCCAATGTAGCATGCTAGGGAAAATCGAGGTTCTCATCAAGCATCATTTTAGAAAATTTGTGAATCATGAGTCATATTGAATACACCCATCTTAATTGGATTAATTTTTAGATTCAAGGATAAAAAAATCAGTCTGATATTTTAGCAACTAGAGAATAGCAACAATAACGATGAAGCTTTTTCAGGTATTGAACAGTGAATTATGGCTAGCATTTAAGTAAAGAAAAAAGAAAGCAAATTGGTCATTTGATATGATTTGAAATTAGATAGCATGACAATCCACATTCTTTAGCAACAAGGCAGTTCGTGTCAAAGGACCAAAATTTGAGATGATTTGCACAGTCATAATGGCCTAATGTTTATAGTGCTAGTATCATATTATTACAAACCTAATACACAGTAGCATAAATAAGTTCAAGGAAATCATTAGTTATCTTTCAATATGGCAATTCTAGAAAGTAAATTGGTTGAACATGAACCAAAATAATATTTCTAGCATGAACAAGTTACATTTGAATTGTCTTCAAAGTAGCACTGACAAGTAGCATGCCATAGCATATCAAATCAAGATAAGTGAGTAAGATCGAGATGATCAGTATTGTTGTACTATAATAGAAAGCCCAAAAAAAAGGTATGCTGAAACATAAATGACATTTCCAATACATAAAGAGTTCTAATTTGATTACCATGTTAAACAAAATTAGGATAACCAAAATGAAATATTAGAATGAGCTTGTATCCAATTCAATTAGAATGAGTTAGATGGTGTCCAAGAAAGATTGTCATATAGTGAGTTTGTGCAATTTTCCCAATTTTATTTCATGGTCAGGCACCAAGTGAATACCTGAAAGTTTACATCTCCAATATGTACTACACCGACTATATAAAATAATAACATTAATTCATTAACATGTCTTTAATATATCTTGAAGGATACATCAATAGTTTTTTAAACTAGAGTTTGGCATAATAATTTGTATCAATCAGGATTCTAATTGTAGTCAATAAGATACACTAAATTCTGTATTTTTAGAGAAGTATCTCAAGCCATTGCATATATGACAGCATATGTACATGCATTTCACATCATACATGCATATGCACACATAGTTGTTAAAGTCCAACTATTTTAAAGGTCTATATTTTTTATATATCTTAGGCTCCACAAGACAGCCAAGGCATGCCAAATTGGAACTTTCCAAGAACTAATAATAATCCAAAGGCTTGACCTTGACTTGAAGGACCACCTCGGTTAGGTTAGATAACATATGGCCAAGTTAGCAGCGCAAAGATAGGATGGTAGAGGTGAAGGCAATTTGCTCTAATTGCCTAGGAAATCCTTACAGAGACAATTCAAATGGACCAAAGGTTATAAGATAAAATGGTAAAAAAACATAATTTAGCAAGGCTGAGGTCAACCCAATTAGGAGTTAACCTGCTAGAGAGCATACTAGAATAAGTTCTACTGAAGAAAAGTCAACAAGGTAATGGACACGTTTTAGCTAAATGGAGCTTACATTAAAAAGCAAGGTGAACATAGTGACAAAGTTAATAAACCTAATAAAACCAGTCAAGTTAGCAAGAAAAGCATCGCCAAATGTGGGAAATGGCTTGAGTTAGAGAAAAGGCTGCCAAAAAATCTTCCATAGGAGCAAGTAAAAGCATAAAATAATAACAACAACCAAACCTTATCCAGTAGGTGGGGTTGGGCAATAATAGTATAAAAATAAAGAAAATTAAATTCGCAACTTTACTATAGAGGGGAAAAATATGGAGAGAATAGGAGAGAGAACAAGGGGCCAAATGTCCTAAATGCAACCATGATGGGAAAGATCAAAGAGAATATTTCATATCAAATTCTTTGAAATTACTTCCTAACTTGATAAAAGGTTGAGTAGTTGATGTGAGTAAAATAAACCGCTATCTTCAAAGACTAATGAGATGTTAGCGCATTTCCACAATTATTATTTAACAATGTGATCAAGGACAAAATATGTGGGAATAGTAAACAATGAAAAGGGTGCGACATGTCTGCTCAAGCCAATCAACAGTCAAAGTCCAAGCAGCATTGGCCGTGTGGAACCTTGCCATTGGATGAGCACTTATTTAGAGACCTATAAAAGAGGTCCAAGTTCAACATTGTAAAGGCTCATGGAAGGTCTACCACGTTAACCAGTGAGGTTGAGGCTCTGGGTGATTCTTAGCAACAACTTACTGTCATTTCCCCACCTTGACTGACATTAGGATAGTTCTTATTATTCTCCACCTTAACAGTTATATTATTGTAAAGTAATCTGATTTTTTATCAAAGGAAACGAGGTTAGTCTCTCATTCCTAGCTTCATCAGGCAGGGTCTAGTTTATGCAGATACCAAACCAACCAGGTTAACCTCAAGTTCCCAGCTTAATCAGATATCCTAGCCAGATCCATATAACATGTGGACATGGTTTTGATAGATTTATTATCCAAGTATTTTTTTTATAGGTACAAAATAATAAAATAAATCATTTTACCTATTTGCCGTCTGGAGATGTCCCTTCGCTGCCAAGTCCCCAATTATGACCCCCTCGAAGAATACCTCAGAATTTCAAACATAAAAGTAGACGGAAATCCGTACCAATCTAAGGTAAAGCATCTTAAGCCGATGACTCCAATAACCTCAAAAAGAATCGTCGAGAAGACGAGCCACGAAAGCCAAAGTACATATCCCAATATCGCAAATCCATGACTACGAAAAATCAGAAGAATCACAACAGAAAATAAACAACGGAAAACTGAACCGTAAAAATAGACATCGTAAAGCTTAACACTGTGATACCAAATAGATTGTCACAGCATCATCACACCACCCTAAACCATGTTACTAAAATCCAAACACAAGCCCTAGGCATCCTAAACCTAAGCTATGATACCACTAAATTGTCACGCCCCGAGGGGGTCCCTGCCAGACGAAAATTTGGCAGCATCTCCCATGTACCAGTGACAATATGAATCCAGAATACATACTATCAATCCTCGGCCAACACGACCGGAACAAAATAAGGAAAGAGACAAGTAATAAAAGAAATCACCACGCACTTAATATATTTAAACATGGAAATAAGCACAACCACGCAGTTTATTATAAAACTTATGCTACTACTAACGGAAACATCTCAGCGGAAGAAACCAAGGGTATACCACCCAAAGACTCGACATAAAAGAAGCCCACGAGAATAAAACCAAACTAATCTAAAAACATAGTTTTAACAATAAATCAAGTACTAAATCCAAACAACCGAAGTCGGATGTATAGTTCCAGAACAAAAGCAAAACCAAATGAACCAACCCAATAAGTAACCTCCTGCAACAAGGGGGTGGGGGACTGGCGACTGGGCACTCCTGACGGCATCAACCTGAAAATATATCAACGGGGTGAGTTCCAAAGAAACTCAGCGACTATCAGCAGATATGTAGAGTACAAGAGAGCTACTAGA
>JBAMIB010000078.1:3750332-3764088 GCA_037177415.1 Kaempferia rotunda | reverse complement strand
AAGATCATACAAGAAGCAATTAAAACAATATTAAATGAATATCAACTACCTAAGTAATTTTGGATAGAAGCTGTCAACATAGCTTGTTATATCCAAAATAGAACAACCATAAATAAAAATAACAATAAAACTCCCTTTGAAATTTATTACAACAAATTACTTAACATTATATACTTTTGAGTTTTTGGCTGCCCATTATACATACTAAACACACAAAAAAAACTTAGGTAAATTTGCTTCCAAAGTGGAAGACGGGATCTGTGTAGGATACTCCCTAAATAGTATGGATATAGAGTTACAATAAAAACACACTACGAATAGAAGAAACAACAAATATAAAATTTGATGAAAATTATAAGGTAACTAACTTAAATTCAACTCAACCTCAACTAATTAACCTTATTAATTAGGGCTTAGTTCTGATCAAGGGAAGGACACTGAACCAAGTAGAAGAACAAAAAATAAATAAATAAATAACCAACCCAGAGGAGAATCAACAAATACAAATCAACCCTAGAACAATAATAATAAGCTCATCGTACCCAATTGACCACATCATAGGTGATCCTGATCTAAGAGTACAAACTTGATTAGCATTTAAAAACTTAATCCAAATTATCTTGATTTTCAAAATTGAACCCAAATAATAGAAGAATCATTATTTGACCCAGACTGGATTCTAGCTATGCAAGAAGAATTGTCACAATTTGAAAGAAATAATGTATGGGACTTAGTTCCACTACCCAAATATAAGAAATTTATAGATACTACTAAATGGGTATTTAGAAATAAATTAAATAAAAAAGAGAAAATTTTTAAAAACAAAGCTAGGTTAGTAGCTAGTTTAAGTGTCTTAACAAATAGAGTTGGGTTAACTCAGCCTTGGTTGAATCCTTTAGAAATTAAATAGGTTGATAGTTTTTCATACCATACCCTAGGTGTTTGTTTTAGACCGTATAATGCTTTCTTTAGTTTGAATATGTGGTTAGGATGGTCTAAGCTTTCAAACCTTGGTGGTTGACCGATATACTTCTTCTTTAATTAGTCCATTTAAGAAGGCTGATTTAACTTTTATTTGGTAAAGTCTAAACCTTGGTTTTCTACATAACTTAGTAAGTAGCATTCTGTTTATAGCCCAAGTCTATTTAGATGACATAATCTTTGGCTCAACTAACTCAAAATTTCTACAAGCATTCATAACATTAATAGAACAAGAATTTGAAATAAATCTAGTAGGCAAGCTGATATTTTTCTTACACTTACAAATTAAACAAACAAATAAAGGTAATTACATATATCAACAAAAATACACATAAGAATTATTTTAAAAAATTAGGATGGAAAATGTAAAATAATTAAATACGCCAATGGCAACAAACACAACGCTGGATAATGACCCAAATGGAAAAATAGTTGACCTTAAATATTACAGAAGTGGCATAGACAGTCTCTTATACTTAACTGCAAGCCAACTTGATATCTTGTTTGCAGTTAGCATGTATGTCAAATACCAAACATATGCTAAGGAGTCCCACCTAACCCATGTAAAAAAGAATTTTCAGGTATCTAAAAGGCACAATCAATGTTAGAATATAGTATCATAGGACAACCAACTTTGACCTTATAAGATTCTCTGACTCAGACTATGTTGGCTATAAAATGGATAGAAAAAGTACAAGTGATGGATGATAACTTCTTGGACCATCACATATTAGTTGGTTTAGTAGAAAATAACATTGTGATGCTCTATCTACTACTGAGACAGAGTATATTATAATGGGTAAATGTGTAGCCCAATTATTATAGATGATACACACACTAAATGATTTTGACTTAGAATATAAATAAGCAAAAATCTTAGTTCAATCAATTTAACAAAAAAATCCAGTGCATTGTTCAATACCAAGCATATAGAAAAAAAAATATCATTTTATCAGGACCATGTTACTAAAGGAGACATTAAACTCAATTATGTTGAGTCCAAGTCAAATTTAGCCGATATCTTTACTAAGACACTCTTTGAATCTGAATTCAGTAATTTACGGCGACAGTTAGAAATGTGCATGATAGACTAGGAATAAATATTTGTCTATCAAAATTTATTTTTCTTTGATTTATAAATTCTAGGAGATATCTATTTTAAAAATCCTCATTTTCTAGTTTTCAAAACTTGACTTGGATTTAGCAAGCATGCACTTATAGATTTAGGTAACCAGTATCTAACAAGCACACTAGATTTACCTTGATAGTGTATTCAAGAATATAGAACAGGGTGAGATGATTAATGCTTATATCAGTGCATCAATAAGTCTGAATTATAAATACCCAAGTACAGTAATCAAGTTAAGTAATTCAACTTTTTTGGAAAGACTTTACTTAACTTGACTAACAAAGTTAAAAATATTATCGTATAAATATTTAGTCTGTAGCTAAAGGTTAGATAGTTAAGGACAAATTTTTAGTTGAATATTTTTGATAAACCTATTTCAAATTTAGAGGGAGCTGTTGAAATTTTCAAAACTATTTAGAATTTTTTTAATCGCTTTTCAAATTTCTTAGAAAATAATTTTTCAAAACTACTTGAAATAACATTGAAAATCTTTATTTGACAATGATTTTTCAAATTTATTTTAAATTGATTCA
Source organism: Kaempferia rotunda (assembly GCA_037177415.1). Classification (NCBI taxonomy): domain Eukaryota; kingdom Viridiplantae; phylum Streptophyta; class Magnoliopsida; order Zingiberales; family Zingiberaceae; genus Kaempferia; species Kaempferia rotunda. Next base: position 3,761,445 of record JBAMIB010000078.1, on the reverse strand, counting down.
AAGTACGTTTTTAAAAAATTACTCTTATCTCAAAAATTACTTAGAAAATATTTTAAATTATTTTTTAAAATTTTTTATGCATTGTATTTCAAAAATATTTTAAATTTCCCTTTTAAACATTCTTAATTCAAAACTACTTAGAAAAAGAATTTTAAACTGCTAAAAATTGATATTTCAAAAAGTATGCATTTCAAAATTTTGCATTTCAAAAAATACATCAAATTTTTAAAAAATTACTTATTTCAAAAATCACTTTGAAATATTTTAAAATTTCCTTTTTGAAAATCCTTATTTCAAAATTTGCTTAGAAAGTTTTTCAAAAATTCTTTTTAAAAAATTTGTTATTTCCATTCTAACTCTCCCTAACTGTATATAAATATTAGTTATGCAATGTTTTTCTCTATTGATATTTGCATGCTCAATTATACTTACTCTTTTTTTATGAATGCCAAAGGAGAGGGTTTAAGGTTAAGTAAGACAAAGACAACCAATCAATCCTAAAAATGATGAACAAAATAAACTCAACAAAAAATCACTTTTCTATTAAGTCATTGATTGCATCAACTCTTCATAACCAAACTGAAGCTCAATTAGGCCAGACAATAATCGGCACGAAGTCCAAATAGGTAAAGGCGAGAAGTCCGACAAGGTCCGTGGGACATGACAGTTGGCCGAAATCCAGTTGGGTCTGCGGACTTAACAATTGGCGGGGAGACCTAGTGGGTCAAAAGAGGTGAGTCATGTGACTGTAAAAGAGTAAATAAAGTAAGTCACTGAGTAGAGTGACTCGGTGAGGACGCGTTCCCGTCTGAGGGAACAATAGGCGTCAGTACAGCTTAGGTCTATTTAATTTAGAAATCTAAGCTGAGACCCTAACTATATCCTATTTTTAGTAAGACATGATCTAATTAATATTGTTAATTAATTGTGTCAACTCTATTTTGTATGATAGATTTTTTTTTATGGCACTAACTCTAATTTACAGGAGCAAAAACAAAGCTTAGCCTTAGATGAACAGTGGTCGAGGTGCCTCTTGGGCTTTTGGAGGCGGCTCGAGGCACTTAGCTGAAGACTCCACGCAGGAAGGCGTAGAGGCGCGCCTCGGAGGAGGCTAGAGGCATCTTCAAGGACGCTAGAGGCGTCTTCGGTCGGATAAAGACCAAAGGTAGCGGAGCTTATCTTCACCAAAGATAAAGGGATCAGATTTAGCCATGGAGGCACCTCAGCGGAGGTTGGAGGCGCCTTCCACGGGCTTTATATGCCATGTTCGAGCAACAACTTACACAACTCACTTTTTTACAAGCTCTACGATCCTTCTATTGTTGTGAACGCGTCCAACTGCTATCGCATACTACTTCAAGTCATCTGATCACTACCAGTAGACCGACACCAACACTTGAGCCCGATCGAACTTAAAACTTCAAGTGTTGATAATGATTTAATTATTGCTTATCTTTCATACTTACAAAAAGAGAAGTGTGATCTATTACACTTCTCCACTATTTTCTTATACTCAATTCACTCTTTCAACCTTACCAGAAGAAGATTTTAGTTAATTTCCCATCGATATGGTCTAGAGAACTGTGAGTGTTGGAGTAAGAGTCGCCGAATGCTCTAAACTAAATAAATCAACTGAGTTTGTGTATTTCTCTTTATTTAGTTTTCCGTTGTGAATTCCTTGAGTTCAAAAAGGCTCTCTTTTTTTAAACGCTTGATATCCACCCCTTCTATTGATGCTATGATGCTACATCATCTTTTACTCTTATACTCGAATCATAACCCAATATTCAACTCTATATAATATAACAAATCTAATCATGATTTTACATAACTTTGCTTTAAGTTTACTTTTGTTATATGCATAATTAAAATAGTTTATTTGATTTGTTGTTTGATATCTCTCAATTTCAAACTACAAAGTACAAATTAGTTTCAATAACATAATATATTGATAGTTTATCATCCAATTTCTAAACTTCTGTAGTTTTCATCAGTTGTCCTTCTGCTTCCATCTACATTTTATTCCCACCACTAGGATTATTGAATGCGGAGCCTATCTTCTCATTCCATCAATAGCACGTAACTTCGACTGCAAGGCTCTTACTAACATTTGCACACGGATCGCCAAATAACTTTGTTGATACTTCCACATCACAGCTCTTCGTACCAACACATGCCTAAAACCATTACATCAACTGTTAGTTGATAATCAAAACAGTTCATTTCTAGCAAGAACATTTTTTTGATGAGAGGTAAATATATATCATCAAAGATCATTTCTAGCAAGAACATTGAGTGGTCGCAAGAACGGTACCTGCTGAACAATAGCAAGAGCTGATGAACCTCTGCATTTGCCGTGCTCATACCTCCCGCAAGTGCCGGATGGAGTTCCAAAGCTTGCAAATTTCACTGAAGAAATGACCTTACTCGAATAGGGACATTCTAGATGGAGCACTGGTACCTGGTTCTTTGCAGTATTCCATGCATCCACTGGTGCTGGATGAGACTCAGAAATGTATCCACATAGGCTCGATGTTTGCCTCATAGTTAAAGATATCTTTGTCGGATCACCACCCATTTCCTCGAAAAGAATCAGTTTATTTTTGCCGGGTAGAATGAACGAACGAGGAACGTGATATCTGTTCATAAGAGTATAGATGGTGTCAGTTTGATGAATAAATACATGATGCTGAAAAAAAAAGTTGCTGTAGTTAATATAATGCAATTGTACAGTGTCTGAGACGGTTTTCCACAGTTCTTTAAGCACTTGTCGGAACTGTAAGTGCCTCTATAGTTGCACGATGAGCAGCCAGTTTGTGGGGCAAGATATGCTGGCCAATACCGCCCAATGCTTTCTCCATTTACCCATGCCATACCCTTTCTCATACCGGTAAACTCTATTGCAACAGGATCATTCCCAGCAGGGGCATCAAAGTCAGTCTGCAAGGAAAATTTTGTTGGAGATTGACTTATGGAAAATACACTTAACATGGTTATCCGTAAATCAGAGAAGAGTAAGTCCTTATTATTGTTCAACAATGAGAAAATGTTCTTAGTAATACAATCCTACAAAAAACAATCAATTAATAGGTCACTTTAACAACTCCTTTGTTTCATCTCTATAATAAGTTATTCTTTTATTGTCTCTAGAATAGCTTGTTTTTTTTTCACATTGAAGAATTTTGAGGTTCTCTCAAAGTGATCATCCTTATTCTTCGTTTTCATCTCATATTTCTTAAAGGATAGAATCTAGTGTCCACATCCAATCAATAGTTCTTACTAAGAACAATTACTTTTCCCTTATCCGAGAATTATGTACAACTATAAAGCTGATAGTTATTATGCTAGGTAGACTGGTTTACTGATAAAATACTTGAGATGGCAGTTTTCTTCATCGTCTTCCAACCATGATGTTTCTCTGAGCAATCATTGCCAGTGATTTTGCAGAGAAAAATAAATTTGAAGAAAATGTACAACGGCAAAAAGAGAACTCAAGGACTGACCATGTACCATATCAAAGGTGAATTCTTTGGCAAGGCATCTTGTGAAATCCATATTGATGAATTCTCTGAGTAATCAGACAAGCCCAAGTCTTCGCCTCGAAGTCCAATCTGAATAGAATAGTACAATGGTGCAATGAAATAAAAGTATACATCCTAATTTATGTTTTCACACCAATTAAGTATTTTAAGTTTACAAAATGCTTAGGACGAGTTATCCCAGTAACATCACAAAGAGAAGATACCTGATATGTCCACAAGTTTGAAGATAGATCTATCCTGCCGTTTTGGCCCTTCAACAACACAGGACCAGTTACTCCAGCACCCGATAGGTCGAAAAATGGACCATAGTTCTAGAGAGAAATTTTGAAAGAAACAAAAACAAAATATAAATCCAACTTTAGAATGAAAAAACACTAAATACCAATTCAATAATCCTTGACTGAGAAACATTTATATGTTATCCTATAATAAAGCACAGAACTTGCTTTTACAGTGATAATAGATCACCAAATTATATCATATATGATCCTCTCAATTACCAAAGCTTGTATATTAGATGGTTCTTTAGTGATTCTGGCATATAAAACCTTGTAGTTCAAGAGGTTAGGTTCATAAGCGAGCAAAAGTTCAAAAACTATGTTAACTGTATCTCGATCTTTCTTGATAGGGAGTTCATGATCCAATCATATCAGTGAAATAAATACAACAAATGAACAGAACAAAAATGGTGTGAACTGTGACTACCTGAAGACCAACTGTCACACTCAAAAGATCAATAATGTTCTTTCCTGGGATAAGTAATACTGTTGTCTCCAGTAAAACATTTACATTATTACTGTTGCCTATCCCACTACCTGTGCAAAATTCAACAAATATAGTTAATTAGGCAGTAGTTTATCTTCTAATGTCGCTATATCAGGGAAAATGAGAGATACAGAAAGTCGAAATGCAAATGACCTGTTGACTGCCCATTAACAAAAGCGTGGAGGACATGGCCAAGAGATTCCACATGTAGTATAGATTGAGTTCCATTGAAAAGAAATGGTTCATTTCCAGTTATATTGACACTGTAAAACATGTATGAGAGAGATTTAACTATTATGATTACAACAATAAATCACCAATGATACAGAGATAGATTGCATATACAGAAACAAAGATACCTAATACCTTATTGAATACCAGAGGTAATCACTGACATCACCAGTAGTATTTATCTGCTCAAGCAATCCTTCTCTTTTAAAAGCACTGGTCTTCGAGATACCCACAGGTTCTTGGACATATTTCCATCCTGACTCAGCTATTTCAGAGGTAAATATGGGTTGATCTGATTCCTGACTATAAGTCTTTACGTATTTGGTCTCTGAAAGAGTAGCTTGAGAATTTATCTGCATTGGTGCAGTAACTAATCAAATAACTGGTCGTGCAATCTAGAAAGTACCATGAGAGTTCATTTATCATTGGTTCACCAATCTTCAACTATTCAAATATTATAGAACACAACAATTCATACAAATCAGAAAAAAGCTAGCTAAGCCCTTTTTGACAATTGAAGCTGTTTTGTACAAATTTGAACCTTCATTCTCTTTTTTGTCCCTAAAATTATGCAAGTTTGATAGTCTTATGAAATAAAATTCCATGATGTTGATCTTTTGATTGGGGTTCAAAAACTCGGACTCGATCTTTGCCTATGTCGATATTCTGATGTATGGTTTTGGTGGTAAATTAGAGGTGGAAGGAGAAATGAGATGAAGAAAAAAAAACTAAGACAATTATTCAATGTTTGCTTTCCATCTGAAATGCTACAATTTTGGCATTATCATCTATGGAGACAACTATAAATAAAAAAATAATAAGATTATCTCAATTTTAGCACGACAAGAGAGATGTCATGTTGACATGAAATAATACTCAACATGATTGATACAATGACTAGGAGATGTTGTCTTGGTGCTAAGTAGTATCGAGTTTTGTAATTTATCATAACAATACATTATGACTATTTCTCTTGGCATGGTATGAGATTTTAAACCATGCTTTTGACCAAGGTTTAATATCTCCTAGATGCAAGTTTCCAGCTAGAATGTTTTATTGTTGTTCAGCATCTCGATAGGCATAAGTTGTCTTGGTTCTTTAAGATGAAACGTCAAGATTTTGATTCATGTTTTTGACTTGGAACAATGTTACTATTAACGAAGCAACTTTTCAATCTAATTTTTTTATCATCATTCAAACAATAGCAAATGCCCAAAGGTCCCCCAAGTTGTATGAACTTTTAAGGAGATCCTAGATATACAAAAAACTAGAGAAGATGTAATGTTCAACGGCAGGAGTTTGATAGACATGCATCAGAATAGTCTACAACCATTATAGGTGTACTGGAGATAATACTTGGTAATTTAGTGATAGCCATGAATGCGAACAAGAATTGTATTCCAATACAAAGAGTACCTAAAATGGAAGCCAATACAACAATTATAGAGTTCTACCATACGATGGATTTAGTGAGTTGAATGGTAGCATGGTCCAAGTTAAGAACATTCATAAATTTAAAATTGAATTATTTTCATTTAATCTTCAGGTTAAATATGGTTTTTTCCATTTTTTTTTTTTTTGTTGTTTATTCCTTGAGACATTCTAATCCATAAAGATGAATGTGATTTACAAGTTGCAAATTGCATCCATGTGTTAATGCTTGTGGAATTTGAAAGTCGAGAGTTAGCTTTGACAAAATTTTGCATCCTTTATTTGACTTTCTTGTATAGATATATCTTTCATACTCATGAACATACATTAACATTGTTCAACATGCTCGTAAAGAAAGATGCAATGTTGAATTAATTAATATCATAATAACTAATTAACAATAGAAAATGTGAGACTTTCTTTTAAACCAACTTTAAATTGGATCATCATTATCAATATGCCAATTTGTTACACTAAGTAGATGGCAAGTCCCTGATGAGAAATTTAACAAAGGAATCGACAATTTATTGTCCACAAGAGTAGTTCCAACAAGAACGCCCACAAATTTTGCCGGAAGAATAAATCCATAACTCTTATACTGTGTTGAAGTGAGGAAAGAACTCTAGTTGATTAGAGAATTAAATAGTTGCTACATGTATTACCCCTCCACTAACTTTTATCCTGAAAATATGGACTATATATTCTAACAATAATCTTGAAGGATTGGAATTTAGCAGGTTCCCTAAACAAGTGGCATCACAATATCCATCCTTGTCCTAGGAAACTAAATATATTAGGTCAACATTGTTAGAAATTGACAACGAAAGGGGAAATGAAGGTATCGTACATGCCTCAAATCGGATCCTTATCTTTACTCATTTGCAAAGTCTTTCTGTTTTGTGCAACTCGGACTAATTTCCAGAAGATATGCAAGATGTGTGCAACTATAGTGGTATATGGCTACAACCTATGAAGAATAGTTATTAATCATCTCCACCAGATAGAATCAAGCATCCATAGATATTAACCAAATAAAGATGCAACAAGTAATGGTTGAACATGATTTCAACATCTAACTAGAATGAATAAATGAATTATTGAAGAGTGAATGTTCTACCAGTGCATAGTTTTGGAAACAACTGTCTTTGCATCACACTACATAAAAACAAAGTGTTCATGTAACTTGAGAATCTAGATCCTTCCATATCTAAAGGAGTAAACCTTACCGTCATGTCAAGGGTCCACAGATCCTCGTCTACTCGAGAAAAAAAAATTGAGCCCAAAAAGATGTTTATTTCAGCAATAAACATTTTTAAAATATGGATAGGTGGAGGATTTGATCTATGTATTTCTGGCATAAAATCCCAATTTTCTCCGAAGTTATTTTCTACATCTAATTATATACTTCATGTCCTTGCACAAGAAAAGGAAAGTATTGAAAGGAATTTGGATCATTTCTTACTAAATATGGACCAAAAAATCATAGATATCAAGCAAGGTTTAATTTTCAAGCTATATTGAAGCAACATTAGGACCTTGATATCAATAAATGGTTCAAGATCATGAAAGTTAATGCTTAAAGGTAAATTTGATAATTTAAAAAATTTTACCTGTGCAGTATTGAAAACAACATTTTCGCAGTCAGGAAGAACACTCACAGACCATGCTGCTAAATGGTATGTTTTACCATAAAAAGTAACAGTCGCATCATAGTTGGAATTTACATTAGCAAGAAATGCTGCACAGATCCCAGAGGATGTCTTATAAACATGAGCCTAAAGCATGCAACGTTTTAGCAAAATGGGACAAAAAATAACGAATGAAACACAGTGAAACAGAAAGGAGATCCCGTAAAAGTGTATATGACCACTTCTTTCCATCATAGTATGAGAATTGTAGAATTAACATGCCCAAAATGACTTTAGAACATCAAAGATAGCCACAATGACAATAAGCCCTGAATCCAAACTATTTTGGTTCTGGCTACATATATCTTATTTTGCCATTCAACTCTATGCTAAGCTATAAAATGCCAAAGATTACTCAAAATTCCACTATCTTGATGAATGAAAGAAGATAAAGAAACATCATGTTTTTTCTAACCAATACATATTTGTAATTCTTGCCTAAGTGTGGTCAACTGAAAGCCCAAAACACATAGGGAAGCTTGGGTAGGGCAATAAAATAATAAGTGTTATTAGACGAATAACCTTATTGGATTTTTCGAGAATTTTTGAAAATTTTTCAGGATTTATCGGAGCCCATATGACAAATTTAAGGGGATGAATCTATTAGGCTTAAAGAAAGCATGTTGTGACTATCCATTTAGTGAGAGTTAATTGATTCAATTAAACTAAAGTTGTAATTAAATAGACCAAGGTGTAATTATTAAAGACTAACTCTTATTTTCCAAAATTCCCGATTCCTTCTTCTCTTCTCTTCTCTTCTCTTCTCGCATCTGCGCCCGATCCCCTATCCAGCGCCGCAACTCCTTCCCCGACGCCACTGCCGCCGAGCCACCATCGCCGACCATTCGCTCGAGGCCAAGATGGTGACGCCATAGCCATCGACCGTGTGAGGGTTAGCCTCTCTAATCCCCATCTCGTCCGCACCACACCGATTGGCCGTCGTCGGTCATTGCCACACCGGCTGTCGTGAACTCTACAATGCTGATTTCTTCTCTTTTCCGCCTGAACTTAACCTCGCGAGCATCGTCTCCCTTCCCCTCTTTATCGTCGTCACTGCCAGTGGGGTGAGAGTCGTCGCCGCCATGCTATGTTGTGATAGTGCCCACCCTAGAGATCCACGCCGTAACCTGTGCCCTATTCTGATAAACGCTCTGATCCGCTAGATGCTGCCGAATGCCACCGAATGTCGTCGATCCCTTATACCACAGCTGGTCTTTGAATTTGATGAGGAGCTTTGAGGGTGGCCAATGGGATCTACTGTTAATGGCTTGGAATTCGACAATCACAACACTCCAAGCTAATTGTCACGAACGATTGCTCCCATAAGCCACTATGGCATCCACTGGGACATGGAAATTAGGACATCAGATCTAGGTTTAGGTGAAGATGCTAGAGAGATCACCAACAAGAACCATGCTAGGGCTCACTTGGTTGTGCTATATCTGAGGACCCATGATGTTGGTGGAGCACATCTTCAATGCGAATGTTATAGTAATTGTCTAATTCTCTGCTCTAACTAGGGATTCATTTTGATTGCTAGGGGAATTCATTTTGGTTGCTAGGGGAAAAACATGAGGAAGGTGGTTTAAGATTAATTCAATTAGGGTCTTCTAATTGGATAGATTAGGTTTAGCTTAGCTGGCCAATGTTATGATTAAAATCCTAATTTAATTAATGGGATGGATAATTAAGGTTGGTACTATGGCATGATTAGGGTTAATTAGATGGTTAATTTAATGTAAACCTTAATTTGATTAGCGTATGAAATGGATTATGGTTTAGCTTAGGGTTAAACTTAATCTAATTGCATTCATTGATTAAATTAGGGTTAAGGACATGATTATAACCTTAACCAAATTAATTGGATGAATGAGTGAGAATTAGAGTCGACGTAAGTTATACCTAATTCAATCAGGGAATTGATATTAATTGGAGTTAATCATTAGTTAGTGTTAACTGATAATTATTCAATTAGGATTTATCCTAAGTAGTTTGGGGATTCAGTTTAGTTGGATGTTTGTATATATGTTTAGCTAATTTGTAATATATGTAATTGGATAAATTACACATGTGAATGCAGGACCTTGAGTTGTGACGGTATCGTAATGCGGGATCTAGCAGTTCACGATCTACAAATAAAGGCGGGTACTTCTTCCTTGGCCTGTATTTAGATCGTTGATCTTGATGCATGGTTGTTTTTATTTAATGAGTAGGATTGCTTTACATTAAATATACTTATTTTTGTTATTATGTTTGATACTTGTTGCTTGATCTTAAAGGTGATCTATTTTATATACCATACCCGTAGAGTATTCACAAGTATGGTATACCCTATAGGAGATATCTAGTTGATTGTTCACATACTGTAGAGTATTCACTGGTATGATTTACACTATAGGAGATACCATATTGATTGATTATATGAAAATAGCATGTACACATGAATGGTGTACACTATAGGGGTTAACTTGATTGTTTGCCTATATGTTGTTATATAACCACTTGGGTGGATTGAATGATAGGTATCGTTTAATACTTCATATGTTGTTGTTAAACACTTGTTGGATTTATGTATACATAAGAGTACATGTGGTTGATTGATCATATTTCGGGTTATATCCGTGTCACTTGTGCACACGTGCTTGGTGGATGTAAATAGAAGAATCTGGTCGATTATACCTATGCTATGTGTGCACACATGCCTAACAAGTGTATTGGAAGCATAAGTCGATTAAACCTACATTGTATATGTACACGAGGTTGTTGTGTACTAATGGAGGTATCATGGTGATTATACATATGTTGTGATGTATATACGTGTCTGGTGTGTATTTTAGGTATGGTTACCTACTACATATGTTGTCTAGTAGATATCTGTTGGATGTATTCAGACCTATGTACTTAGGTGATCGAGGGATCATGGATCGGATGTGTTTATGTTGATTGTACTGTTGCATTGGTTATCATTCATGATGTTAATGGACACCAGTCGGGTCTTTTCAAATATATAGATATATGTGATTGATAGATCATGCTGTCTGGACATGTTCATGCTTATCATAACATTTGCACCGATGATGACTATGTTTGATACATGGATATTAGCATCACATGTATCATACACACTTTTGCATGCTAGCGACCATTGTCTACCTTGTGGTCTGAGAGAATCGCCAATCATATTCGCTGGCCGCCCGACCACTCAGGGGTAGTAGTTGTGGGATTTCAGTGTAGCTTGTCCTGTAATGCCCTACTCACCCGCTCAAGGGTAGCAGTGGAGAAGTTGTGTGCATGCAGTGGACCTCTTTGTTATAGCAAGATAGCTACTAGCATCCTGCCTGACCGACCACTCAGGAGTAGTGGTAGCTAGAGTCATGAGCAGTTGTCACAGTCTTGTCAAGTCTTTTCATACATATAGATATATGTAATTGATAGACCAAGCTATCTGGATATGTT
>JBAMIB010000078.1:3708369-3720030 GCA_037177415.1 Kaempferia rotunda | reverse complement strand
GATTAGTTTTCTTTGTGAAAATTTTAATCCGGGGACATGGGACCCTATGAGACTCCGAGAGCACACCTTCCAACATCCCTTTCTTAGTGTCATGTAAGGGTGTGTGTCTAACCAACGAAGCATGAGAATGTTCTGTATTAGTCTTCTCCTCTCCAGGAGCTCGAACAGACACCCGATTAGCTTCCAAGGATTGTTTCCATTTCAGGTTCTCTGAGGATTCGTGAGTCTTTTCATAAGACTTCCTTGGAGCTCGAGAATGTGAGTTAGCTAACTTCTTGAGGCTCGATGCCTTTGAATCTCTTAGGAAATACTTGTACTCTTCGACGATCATGCTGACATTGATTCGTTTAGAAGGCTCAATCCTTTACAAATCCATAACAGGTTAGGAAAATGTCATTTTCCATAGACGACACTAAATTTGATCTCATCTGGAGTAATGTGACCGGGATGGGGAGTTTTCTAACCGAAAGATATTGGTAACAAGGAATGTAGAGGATGAAGGAGATAGGACTTTGAGGGTGTGGAAAATGGAGATGATGGAGATGGTAGGGCTTTTAGGGTAGGCAACAGAATGGGGATATGAGGATGAGGTAGATAAGCTCGATGGTAGACTAATAGAAGCAGAAATATTGAGGAATAGGAAAGGAGAGGACAGGTAAGTAGCCTCAAGAAGGAAAACATAAGTAACACAGGCTTTAGAAGGAAAAATACTATAAATCTCAAGAAAGTGAAACTTACAACCACCGTGTAATGTTCACCCTTATGAAGTTAGTAGGAAGTCCCCTTCTGATCACTGCACGGTCCTGCTAAATATCTCGAACTACCTTTCTTCCTACGCACATGTAGATAATAATGATGTTGGCACCAGAAACCAGGGAAAAGGTCTCTGGCTTGGTTACTCCGACGCTAAAGTTAGAGAACCGTCCTCGATGCAAAAGTATGCAGAGAAAGTAAAGATTGAAGGAAGAAGATGATTCAGAGTTCCTTTTGGGCTCCTTTAAAGAAAGTGTCAAAAAGTCCCCTTAGTGTATGCATGCATACTTCTTTATACTACCTGTTGAACTTTGATTGTATCAAGGGGACAAGAAATATTCTTATTAGAACGTGTTGGTTGTTAAGGAGACCAAAAGGCTTGTTCCGCGTTAAGGGAAGCTTTTGTATGTTGAGGTGGCAAAATATTCTCTGACATATAGTTACGATAGGTGGCCACATGACCTTTGGGGTACTACTTCCTTGAGGAGACGTACGAGTGGAAGATGTGTTTGATATACAAGTACAAGGTGTTGAGGCAGCATGGAGTGAAAGTTCTATCCGAACGGCTGTCCTGCACCTGTAATGTGGAGTATGTTTCTATGGTTTGGCGTGTCTAGGTCCGTCTGGATCCTTAGAGAAGAAATCTTCTCCGAACGAGATTCCTACATATGATAACCTATGACAAGAGTGTTTCCTCGCCAGCAGACAGACCGAGCGGACTTAGTAATCGTGACATAGAGAGTCCGACTGGTATCACCCCGAACGGTTGGTCCTATCACCACGCGAGAGTCAAGCGCCTCCACTAGGAGTGATTAACCCCGCTCTTTATGGGTTTCATCAGCTCACATGAAGGTCTAGGTTAACCATGCTAATCTGGATGTTGATCGCTAAATTATCTGAACTCCAATTAACCTCTAATTTTAAAGTATAATCTTTTACCCACCGTATGATACGTGGTTTAGTAAAAACCTGAAAATCATGATTTCTTTTTTAAGAAATAAATAAGGAAAAAAGCAACATGACGATGGATTTTTTTAATATATAATTAATTCATTGTAGCAGTATCTTGCGAGAGAATCCACTTGACATTAATAAATTTGCTTTCATCTAATTGAAACCGACCTTCACCTTCACCTTCACCTTCTGCTTCCCCCTCTCCGCCACGATGGGCGAGATGCTTGATTCGCTGGTAGCGTCGTCGATTCTCGAGTACCTCCTCCGCCGCTCAGACTTCAGCACCGCCCTTGCCGGAGAATGCCTGATCACACTCCCCGTCTCCTTCCCTCTCTCTTCTCGCCTCGAAGCCTCTCTCCTCCTTCGTCGCCTTTCTGCCGATCTCTCCCGCCGATCCGTGTCACTCAGCACCCTCCATACCCTCGAGCACCTCTACCTTCTCCAGCGGTTTCCTTCCTTACTTCCTGCCTTCGCCTCTGTTGCCGTCGAGTGCACTGTCGCTCCCCTCCGCCGCTGCTCTTTCTCCTCATCCTCCTCTAACAATGACGCTGGAACTGTAAGGTGTCTGACCTCGAGCGGTCGGAGGTCTCCGAATTGGTGTCTCCAGCGATGAGAGATGCGAGAAAGGAGATGGAGGCCGCAGTAGTCGATCCTGCACTGAGGGAGGAATTGGTCCAGAGAGAGACTAAGGAATCGGCTCTGGAGGCTGTCATGGTTTTTGTGGAGGAGGCGGGGAAGGAGATGGGTCCGACGTTTCTTGAGGCTGCCGCGGAAGCAGTTCTGGGCTGGGAGAGTGATGCTAGCCGGACATTAAGCAACCTTGACAGATCTTTGAGAGCACTGCAAGGAAAGATTCAAACTTTGCATTCATGTAAGTTCCAACCAACAGAAAATGATGCCGAAATGCATCGCGCAACATGCAAGATGAACAGATCCGGATCAAAGGTTCTGTCCAACCAAGGTAACCTTTTAGACTTTTTACTCCTGGCCTACACAAAGATGGGTGAACCTTGTTTATGGTAAATTAACTAGCTTTTGACACCAGCAATTGATATTTTAGATGGGAGCAGTAAGGGCTTTAAGTTGACCGGGTGTAATTCTAGGGGAGATCATGGAGAATATGCAATGGTTGCTACAGAGCAAGATTTCTCCATCGACAATTCCACAACTTCTCGAGGAAAGGGAGGCAATGATCAAAAGAGCAATGATGAATACCAATTAGAACACTCTAGGCCACTTCCATCTGATGAGAATGCTGCAAACAACAATGATGAGACGGATTTTTCCAAGAAAGTTTCTCTGTCTGATGGAAAACCTAGATGCAACTTTTCAGATGCGGACACCACTACCAGTTTGGATGGCTTTAAAACTAAGAAGCGCAGTTTAATGGACAGGAATGCAACTGCTTCAACATATGAGGTAGGGACTCATCTATAGTACCTTTAATATTTATAATGCATCTATTGAAGATTTATTCAAATTCTTTCCCTTGTTCAAGTCTTTGCGGAACTTGGTTGGTTTGCCCTTATAAATCCTTTTTTTTTTCTTGTTGAACATTTAAACAAATCAAATGAAGAGTATGGAATAATCATCATTTATACCTTATGGATAATTCAGCTAAAAACACAGCACATGATCATGCAAGCCATGGGAAAAAAAAAAATTATACTAGAGAATGCTTAAGTGCTAGTATCATGCGCAAAAAGCAACATTTAATTAGGGCATGTAATGATGCAATAAAAAAATTTGGTTGGGGCCACTTAGCACTATTTTCTGGTATATTATTGACTTGTAGGACTGATTCTATCTAGGTAATGTTTGAATCTTCTACCTCAGCGTGCTCTTTGTAGAGTGAATTGGAGGTGTCTAGAGTGTGAACGTCGTCCCCATCATGAAACAACACTGGAATCTTCATCTATAATGGTAGAAGCAACATATTTGAACAATGTATGTGTTGTTGAGAACTTCCTCTTAAACAACAAGATAACTAACACAAATAAATATTGAAAAAATAGTGATATAATGCGGAGAGAATCCAACCCTGAGAAGACAAGCTCACTTGTATGAAAAATCTCGTAGTTTGCATAAATCCTATGTCAACATTGATTGAGAAGAAAAATAAAAGCCCACTGTACATTGGCTTTGTGTGTGCTTATGACCAAGCACAGTCTGTTATCACAAAACTCTATGTTCTCTTACCCATCATTACCCTTCCCTATCTACCTGTGTTCCTACAAGCAAATTGTGATTGATTGTGCCATATCTTGGATCTCCACATTTGTTTCATTTCCCAGATTCGAGGTATTAATCCTTATGTAGTGAATTTAATTATATGTACATAATGATTTTCTGCCATGTGCAACCTGTATAATATCCTCCTTAGATGTCCGTGGTCAATAACACTATTTGGCCATGTAACACTCCTATAATTTTGGCAGCCCTTTTGGAAATATTATTCTCAAGGAAAGCTATAATTGATTATTGCTCATCTCTATCATGTTTTAATCACTAGCACTGTGCCAGCAGATGTTATTCACCAATTTGCATAAAGAAAATTTAAACTTTTTATTGAGCTTTTGTATAGAGAGTCCTCTAATAGTTTTTGAAGCTCATGTCATACTCAAAATAAATCTATCTACATTAATTTCCCACTCAATATGAAGTTTGAGCTGCAACGCTCTGCTCAGAAAGCGCTTGTTGCATTGATGATTAGTTTTTCTTATGGTAATTGTCTGCACTAGAAGCAGCTGGGTTAATGGTAAAGTTTTGATGAAATCACAATTAACTGCATGTTAATATTTCAGAATGTGAGCACGAGAAGCTTGTAGCCTGAGATGCCATCCATTCTTCAAAACCCTTTTGCACCGGCTTTGAACTTGAGTTATATGTTGGATTAGAAAAAATCGGTGCGATATATTTTCACACTCTGGAGCTTGATGAACTATATTAATAATATCCTATCAACTACAATTTTACTAAGTTATTGTTTCATAGGGAGATGACAATTATACTTGTTTTTCTTGCCCCTTGTTTAACAACCTTTTGCATCTACAGTGGGATTCTGCTGAAACTGAACCTTGGCAATCCCTACATCGAGGGAAGGAAATGAATACATTGAGAACAGGTAGGTCAGGTGAAGGTTTTTTGTTCAGGAGGAGAAGAAGGATATGGAATTCACATGAGGAAATGACTCTAAGAAATGCTGTCGCGCAGTAAGTGTTGATATTCAATTTCAAATTAAATAGCAGTTGCTCACTCTTATATTTATGAAAGGGAGCCTTAGTGCAATAGTAAAATTGTTGCAATGTGACCTAAAGGTCACGGGCTTGAGTCGCGGAAACAACCTCTTACAAAGTAGGATAAGGCTCATGATAGGTCCTTCTCTAGGATCCCACATTAGAGGAAGTTTCGTTGTACTGGGGTTCCCTTTGTTCACTCTTTTATTTAGTCGACTAACATTCTCACTTTGTATAACCAATTCATATCATACAAGGTTCTACTCGTATAATTTTCCTATTATTCATTTAAATGTATGATTTTCTTTTTTGTTAAATTCTTTATCTCTTTGATGAAAGGTATGGTGCTGGGAACTGGAAACTGATAAAGGCAAGCCACTCTGAAATATTTAGTAAAAGAACTGAGGTACTGGTTATATTGGCAGAAAGAGCATTTGGAATTAGTTTTATCATCTATTCTTTATTTATTTGAACAGCACGATCTGAAGGACAAATGGAGAAATATGACTAAATCTAAGGTGTAATTTGCTAAGATAATTCTGAAATCTTCTTAGCCCAGCAGTTCGCTGTCGAAGAGAAAACCTGAGAGATTGCTTCTGCAAGCCTTGACATTAGTTCTGTCAGAATTTCCAAGTACAGCAATTACTGTCTCCCTCGATGATGGTTGGTCTCAGAATCTCATTAAACGGTTCTCTAGACCAATGCCATTTTCACTATATGTCGATCTTCTATTTGAAGGACCAAGCTTATGTGATTTGTACATACCTATTTTGTATCGATAGATATGCCAAGTGGGATCGCATGGGGCGGTGTATCTCATTGAACTTAATGGAAAATGTGATGCTCTCGCACCCCCTTTAAGTTAAAAATTTTGTTGAATGGGGAAGTGAAGCTGCGTATTGATCCTTAGTGTGAAATGTTGATTAGTGAACTAGTTAATGGATCTTTGGGAGTTTTTCACTAAAAAAAAGATTATCCACCGAAGAATTCTGTCAGTATTAATGTATCGTAATAGAATTACGATGGAAAATTATTTATCGGGAGATAATTTATTTTGGAATGGTTTTATTGATGAAATATAGATTCCGTCAATGTATATTGATGGAATACATTTTCTAGTAAAACCTTCTGATGGAATTTTAACTTCCATTGTAATAATCATGGACGGAATCAACATCTTGTCCGAAATATCAAAAAGAGTTTATCGATGGAAGCACTGTTTTCATCGGTAACCGATGGGAAAATCTTTTCTGTCGACAAATTCTTTTGAACATTCTTGATGAAAATATTGTTTGTTAACGGTTATCGATGAAAATAGTGTTTTTGTTAAAATTTACCTATAAAACACTGTTTCGTCGGAAAAATATCGACACCGGTGTTATGATTCTAGATCGTGTTTTACTGACATAATAGTATTTTCATTGGTATTCTGGCTGTAAAAAAAATTACAAAAAATATTTAAAAATTATAAAAATTATTTTGTATTCAGGACCTACTATATTTACAATTTATATATCTATATAAAATTATCACAGACGATAATATTTCATATCATCCATATATATAAACTTCACATTTCACAAACCATACATACAATTTCATATATCCTAACAATCCATAAATACATACACATATCTATAATATCACAACTACACATTCATGTAAACAAACAAACATATATATGAATAAACATAATAAATGATGGAAACAAACTAAAAGGAATTATATAAAACAAACATAATCATCTAAAACAAACACACTATAAATAAATCAAAAACACAATCATAGAAACAAACTAAACTATCCAAATATCCATATCTAAATCTAAGTTTATATAATTAGATATCTAAATCCATACTATAATATAAAATATTCCAAATAATATATCCATACAAAATTGCTATAAAATGTTATAGAAAGTCAAATACGATAGATTATATTTAGATTGATATATAATTAAAAAGTTTATATATATGTGAATAATAATTTTACATGTAATAAAAAAAACCAAGATAGAATAACATATGACAATGATGATAAAAACAAAATCAATAGAACTCCCAAAACATATAGTAATATAATATTTAAAAATGAGTAGAATAGAATATCAAAATAGAATAAACCAAATACTAGTCTATCCTAATATCGTAAACCAATTCCCCAACTGTAAGGGACTAAGAATTCCCTTATAAAATATATGATGGTCCACTACTAAGCAGGTAGTCACTACTCTATGGATTATTAGCTCACCGCACTCCCACTGTGCCCACATTTATGTCTAGCCTATTATGGGTAAATCAACTACCTCCGAATTCCATAATGCACACTGTCAATAAATCCTCTAAATCAACTACCTCAAACTGTCCATCTATCTGAGGGTAGAAGTTGTAATAAGGCGGAGCTCCGTACCCATAAATATCCTCTGATAAAAGACGATAAAAGAATGAATACTCTAATCTGAAATATAGACTTCATGACCTTAGACAAGTGATCATGTGATCAAGGTCTTGAACTACCGGTGGAGTTAATGCTAGCTGAGTCATCTAAAAATTATCTCATATCCCATCATACTAAGACTGCTCTGCTTAAGATTTAGGAACAGCTAGTAAAGAGCAATAGAAGAGGAAGCAGAGAAATACTAGCTCCTCATGAATAGAATACATCACTCCTCTAATGATCGAGTTAATGATGATGTTGAACTAAATCATTCTTTTCTATGTATTGTATAAATAATGTACTCAAATGTGTCTTCCAGGTTACCTAACCAGGCACGAAGTCTCAAGATCAAAAACTCTATAAAGTAGAGTAAATCAATCTTCTATTGATCAATCGATAGGAGTAAGTCAATAATCTACTGATTATGTCAACAAGAGTAAATCAACACTCTACTGATCAAGTCAACAGGAGTAAATCTGGGTACTCTATAGACCAAGTCAATAGAGTAAAACAATTCCCTAATGCCCAAGTCAATAAGAGTAAATATGTCCTCTACCAACTGAATCAACAAGGACAAATCAGTCATCTACTGACCAAACCGCCAATGGTAAACCGGTCATAAACCAACAATGATATCTAATTACCAAACACCACCTAAGATAAAAGGAATCCCTTGAGATGATAATCCTTAATCTCTAACAGGGTGTTGACAGACCCGACCCCTACACCCAACTCAGTATCATTTGGTGTCATAAGAGAACTCATATTCTCTGTGTTAGGTTCAAATCATATGTTGTCAACTTGTCGCGTCCATTTTCGTTCACAACTGCTATTACAAAATATAGTTGACTCACTAGATGTCACCATGCTAACACTAAATCAGTAAATAACAAATAGACAGGTATAGAAACAACTATACAATGTAACTAAAGAAATATCATACCTCCTATAGATCGGAGATGTCCCGCTGTCGCCTGGTCCCATAGCTCGAATAAATAAAATCAAGTTAATAAGTCATGAAGATCTGTAACATTAAATCAATGCATCATAAAACAAATGGTTCTAATAACTGAGAAAGTCTTCTCAAGAAGACGAGACATGGAAGCCAAAATACCTTAACCAGATATCGCAAATCCGCGACTCCTCAGATCCAACACCAAAGAAGGCAAGAGAAGACTCCCATGCATGAAGCTACTGTTTCCCATTGGAAATCAATGATCGGTAAAGAGCAGCGGACGTCCCCCAAGCCCTACTCATCAGTTCAGTAGTTCAATATCCAAGTTACCCACAACATAGATTAGGTTGAGAATTTACCTTAGATTGGCAGCGATGAGATCTACCCACCAGTGGTGTCGCCCAACGCTAGGGAACGACTCAACCGATGATATCTTATGATCTAACAGAGATGACAATAGATCGAAGCTATAGACTATGGTGGAGTAGGATCGCGATGATGGTTGAACGAGCCCGGCACAATCCAAGGGCGTCGGCACTCGAGGAGATGTGAGATGAGGGGAACGATGCCGACGGATACCGACGATGGGGAGGTGCCAGTCGTCCCTAGCCCCCGACGGCCCCCAACGATTGATATATAAAGGGGAATAGGTAGCACGAAGGAGAAGAAGTAATAGATGTGATCGGGAGGGGAGGTGGAGATTAGGATGTGGGAGAGGGAGGTGTCAGTGACGAAGCTTGGGAGAAATTAGATGTACTTAGGTAATGCCTTGTGTACATTTATATACTTATGTTTATTCACATTAAACCCTAAGTTAATTTCTCAATCAACTCTCACTTTAATTGAGTATTCTAAATACGCTTTCCATAAGCCTAATAGGATATCCCCTCCAAATAAGTCATACGGACTCCATTTAATTCTCAGAAAATTTCTAAAAATTCTGTTACGGTTATAACTCAAGTTGTAATTAATATTTTACCACCATATATAACACTTGATCATTTTCTGTAGATCATCTTTGGTGAGTTCTTCCTTCTTTTAGTGAACATTTTTCTTATCAAGTCCAATAGTTGCTCCTCTTTTTCTGATTCTAAGTTTGATTTATCTTCTGACTTGAGCTTGGTTCGGGTTCTTATCTTTACTTCCTTTATGGAATCTATAAGAAAAGCTATGCCCTTCTTGATATGTTTTGAATTAGTCTGTTCATAGTGTTTTAATTCACAAAACAACTCATCTAACTTTAACTTTGACAAATTTCTCGAAACTTTATAGGCTTCTACTATAAATGCCCATAGTGCATTTCAAGGAAAGGAATTAGGAGTGTACCTTATGATGTCTCTATTCTCTAGTTGGTAACCAATCATATGTAGTCCGTTTAGGATATTCTTGACCCTTAAATGGAGTTAGCTAGTCATTTCTCCCTCCTGCATTTTTACATTAAATAAATTATTTAGCAACAAGTCGCATTTTGTTACCTTAGCATAGCTTGTGCCTTCAAGCAGCTCGATTAGCTTGTCCAAGATTTCCTTTGTGTTCTTGAAAGGTCCAATATGGTTGAGTTCTTCCTTCACCAATCCACATTGGAGAGTGTTTACTACTTTAGAGTCTATTTGTACTTTCTTCTCCTCCTTTGGGCTCCATTATTTTAGGTCGATGAGTGCACCCAACAAATTATCCACTGGAGCGTGTATCTTCATCAAGTGCTCGGCCATTGTTAGATATATGTCTTCAGGTATACCTAAATTCTTTTCTTCTAACAAGGGAAGTCATCTCTGAAGAAGAATGGAGGGTGAGTAGTGTTATAACCTTTGTTTTAGGTCATTTAGTTCTAAAAATAAAAACTCAAGAATGTTTCCAAGACTATGTCTTGGAGTAAGTGTAAGATACGACAATTAAATAATAAATATTATTTGAGAAATAACTATTGTATAACCCGTAAGTAAAAGGTTGCCATCAAGTAATAAAATATTGATCATACTGGACTGATGTGCACTAGTGAACTGACACTGCTAGCTGGCTAGATGTGTCAAAATATTATTTAGGATTTTGTAAACTAAGATTACATAAATAAGAGTGAAGGAGAGAGTTCTGATGAAACTAGATCAAAGAGGATGTTCAAGGGGTTTGGTTTTATTGTAAGGTAGATCAATGTGCTATGGATTGTTCATCTCCCATCCTCTATCCTTATGCAATGTAGGATGTCTAACTAAAATTTTGACATTTTCCCGCGGTTGTTATGTCGGTGTGTTGCTCCCATTGGCTACCCAATGTCCCTAGATGGAATAGGCAACCTCAAATTCACCCGATTTAGTGGATTACCCATGTCACAGGCTCCTCCAGTTCATACGATCTTGGTTAATTACTACACCTATTAACATGGAGTAAAGAGCAATCCATTAAGGCTAATTAGACTCATCCGTGTATAGGATCCCTCTCTCTTTCAAAGCGGCGCCTTCAAATTCACCAATTTAGTGGATTACCCCCTCTCACGGGCCCCCCAAGTTTATACGATCTCGGGCGTCCCCTCTACGGGGTGAGAAATCCATACATCCATTCAACTAAATAGCAAATTTAAGCACAAGTACATCACACACCCATTTAATCAAACGGATACAATTAGAAAGGAAATTGGCTAAATCCATAGAGTTTACATTAATTCACCATTACAACTACTCCTTAATCGTAAAACATGTGAATATACTCCATACATAGAGTAATCAAACCCAAAGACATGTAGATGGAAGCTTTCTAACATAAATCAAGAGAAAAGGGAACGACAAGTTTATCTTCGATGCGTGTTGAGTCTTCGGATCCAATCATCATTGCTAGAGAATATAGAGGCGATGGATTTAGCTTCGGATTGTCAAGGATGGTGTGGAATATGAGTGAAGCTTGACCTAGAGTCTACTCAAGGGGGAACTCTCCTCCCCTTGTAAATGTTGGTCCCCAGGTTAGTTTTGATGTGACCAACCAACTTAGGTTAGGTCCTGTGGTTTGCTAACATTGTGTCTAAGTGTACAGGAGCTTAGAAACACAAGAAGTCAAGAGAAAGATGTGGCGGACAAGAAAGATGCGTGGAAGAGGGTCGACGGGCTCGTCGCATCTAAGGGACATGGAGCTACGAAAGAGTACACTAACGAGCGAGAAGGATGTGATCAGCGTTCCGAGGGATAAGAAGCTGAGAGAAAGTGCGCACGAGGGAAGGTGATGTAGCTCAAAACTGAGTGTCACAAATGAGCTAATCAAATTACTAAATACTGAAACCCCTCACTAAGCACAAAAATGGTGTAGAATAAGGGCCTAGGTCGATCTCTCACAAGGAACTAG
>JBAMIB010000078.1:3668080-3680428 GCA_037177415.1 Kaempferia rotunda | reverse complement strand
AGCAGTCAACACCGATCATGATCGAGGGAAGCGGTTTGAGTTAACGAAAAACCAGTCGATAGTGATTCTCAATCTCTTGATGCTATGGTAAGACAATATCAACAAACTACAATCACTGGATTAGATAACAATTAAAGAGGTGCAATCAATCAACATATGAGTGTGAGGTCAATGAAATCGAACGAAGAAATTCATGGAAGAGGCTAAATTAAGGGTTCGGAAGGCCACAAATCATATATACAATAGTTGATATCTTCATACAAAAACTGTCTTTATTTTGTGCTTTCTTGTAAAATCCTAAAATTTTGTTGTAAGCCTCTTGTGCTACCCTTGGAGGATCTGTAACAGGTTTCTCCAACTATGACAATTAACCGAAGAGGAAAAAAAATAGAGAATTATAAATAATCCACTAAAAAGATCATAGGTCATGGACTATGAGGAGCTTGAGGGCTGCCGAATCATGTTAAAAACCAATCACTGTAGGATGCATGCCCATGCATTTGTTATTTTCCATTGCTAATGTTTTGTTGTAACCTTACTGAGATCGCAACAAGAGTAGGTTGTCTTTTTTATTTGCAGGCACGAATAGAATTCACCCCCTTCTACCTAACCGGTCATTTGATCACACACACAAAAAAAATGATTAATCAAGCTTGTAACGTCAAGCCTGGGGTGAACGATCCGACCCCACTGAAATTTCCCACCAACCACAACCACCATGATAAATCGGGAACTACTCGCAGCGGGCGGCCTAAAAGTCCAACATCCTTTAGTTGCGAATCGCATTTGGAGAAAAAATCCTTGCAAATATGTCGTAGCTGGGAATCGAATCGTGGATACCTGGGAGACAACTGAGCGCCCTTACCGCTGCATCATAGTCCGGGGGTAACAAATAATTTAGTGGTCATTTGATCACATGCACACACCAAAGCAATAAGTATGATTGCTAATAATATAGTAGTTATATTGTCTAATATGCTACAAGTGTAATAAATACATCAAAGTTAAATATCAATTTCCTTAGGGTGGATTTGGTTCAAGTTATCATGTGTAACCTTGATTATGTGATTATCAGGTAATCACATAACCAAGGTTATAGGGCATAAAACATAATTTAATGTTGTTTGGTTGAATCTAGATAATGCAATAAAAATTTGTTTTTTTCGAGCTTTTAAGGCATAACTTAGTTTAACAAAATAAAATAAAATAAATTAATTATAATATTATTATTATTAATGCTGTTATATATATAAATAAATAAATTTGAATAATATTTTAGATTTTTTTTGGGATAATTTTATTAGGCTTACTAGGCCTTAGACCAGATCTATTTAGTTAATCTCAACTATAGCTAGGAGTTTAATTCAATTGACCAAAGTTTTAATAAAAAACCAAAGTTAAAAAAAACAATCATCCTGCTCGCATGTGATCATGCATTTGCCGCCGCTGCCTCAACTGACACTGCCCTTGCTCACGTTCGATGACCGCCCATGTTGCTGCTCGCTACTTGCCCTCACGGTTGGATTCTCGTTAACCCCAGAATCAAGAAAAACCTCATTTTTACGAGGGAATCGCATTCCAGGTCGCATGCCCCATTTGTTGATGTGTCGAGCATGCGTTATTACTCAGGAATCACTCATTTACCTAAACCAAACAAGGTTTTTGTTGATAATCTTAGATAGATATCTAAAGTTATCAGCAATAACCTTAAACCAAACACACCATTAGAGTTATTGTTTAGGTTAGTATGTCATACTCCACTTTCAAGAACAAATTGTTTATATCTTTACCAAGCAACATGATGATTTACCATTTTAGGTGACAAGCAAGACATGAAAGACAAATTAGAATGCCATATTATGTGATTTACCAATGCCCATACTTAAGAATTCAAATAGGTATAAGTTTGGCTATTATCCTTGCATGGTTAATTAGCTTAGGCATAGCAAGGCTTGGATCCTATATGTAATATGATGTAATTACTTAATTATATGAGGATTCCATCTCAACAAACTTGATTATATGTTTACAAAATGCAGATAAACTTTATTTGGAATCATCACTTGGTCCTCAGAAATTGAGATGGACAAAACCCTAGTTTCAATATATTGTAAAATACAAGTCTAACTAGAATCAATTCAATTTTTTCTTCTTTTCTGTTCATTTTCCTGGATGGTCTGTACATTATGATTATTAGCTTTTCAGACACTTTTCTGTCTTTCACGGTGAAATAAATAGCATATCAGTAAATTTATTTCCATCAATATACAACATTAAAGGTTCCAAGACTGGTCCAAAAGACAATATTACATGTAACAAACAATATTTAATACTAAAAGTAGACTAAGTTCTAACAATCTCTATTTGATGCCATGGTTAAATGCTTAGGTTCTATATTACCTTCAGAAACTAATCTTGGAGCGACATTGGTGGGACACATGTAGTGTGTAATTATTCCAATGGGTACAGGTGCCGCAGCAAGAGCACGATATAACTTTCTGATCTGTTTTTCCTGCATTTATTATCAGAATTTATAAGAATTTAGAAAAATCACAATAAGCAAGACATACTGAGACAATACATGCTATACCAGACAATTGCATGATTTTAAATTTTTTGTATGAGGCTATGAGCTGCCCCTACCATTCTGATCAAAAATCAATATATTTCAAGAACAATGTGGACTTATAATAATCACACTATATCACCCAATTATCCACTCTACCGTTTCCCTCGCAATTTTTCCGTAAGCAAGAGCCAGCAAGCAACTACTTCACTATAATAAGATCCACCAAAGTATTAGAACCGTCAACATTTAACACTGAACCCTCAAAATCAGCCTTTAAAACATACTTAGCCACACTATCAGCCCCCCTGATAAAGGGCCTTCTAATACAGATCCACTCCGTCAAAGCATCCCCCCCCATACTTAACATCCCAAATAAGTTGTTTAACTGGCCAGTGAGCAGAAACAACACCAAAACACTACTCACTGCATCATTTGGATTAGATAAACATTATGTTTTACAAAAGAAATGCTTCATATAAAGTGTTAATTCCTCTTATGGCAGCTAGCTAGCTCCACTGCAGCATTCAAGCAGCTTGAATAATTACACTGAAATCAGGATTTACAGATGCTTATTTCCAAAGCTTGACAAAGCAATGGCAAACCCACATATGTCGTGGCTTATTTTCAATGCAGGATATAACTTATGCGAGGCTTGATCATTAGAATGAATGCAGTCAGACTTCCAGTCCATCAGTGAGCTAAGTCGACTAAGAAGTCAACTTAGGCTAATCAGCCAACAAACCAACAAGTGAAGCATCAAGAGTTTGAAGGCTATATAAAGAGGAGTAAGGTGTGTGTTTGAAGGCCAGCAAAATAGAGAGCATTTCCTTGTACCCTTTAGCCTTCCTCTTAATCTTTATACTATGTTTTTGTTGTAAGAAGTTTCTCCATCATCAAAGGAGAGCTATTTTCAGGAATGACTCATCAACTAGTTATAGGTTGTGGAGTAGGAAGAGGGTTCCGAAGTACTTACACCGTGTTAGCATTTATATATGCAATTCTTTATGTTTCTTATTTCCGCCGCTAATGATATTTGTATGACCTTGTTAAGCCTGTAGCAAGTGTAGTATTAATTCTTAATTGCAGGTACAACCTCTATTCACTGCCTTTAGTTGTGTCTATCCATCGCACCAATCCAAACATATAGATAAAGTGGAGCATTAGCAAGTATATATATACCAATTTCTTTTCTTGTCCATTCGTTGGCTACGGTAGCAAGGATGAGCTCAAACTACCCCGGTGGTAAAATTTTGTTATGGCACCAGCATGTGGTCCCACTCTTTGTTGGGAGAGTGAAGGAGTAACACTAATGAATGGATCCAAACTATACTTAGTTAATTTTAGTACCTTAAGAGGTTTATATCCCTGTATAATATTATTACATTTAATGCGGGTACACTATTACATTAGAGCACAATTTTGGAATTTATTATATTGTTTATCACTTTAGTTTGTACATTTCAGCATTTTTACTTGCTCTACTCAGTGTTCCCTGCAACATTTCAAGAAGAGGGTATCTAAATCCTTGATGAGAGTATCATTTGATGAGAATTTTAAATTTACTAGGACTCACTCCAAGGACACTTCCTGCATTTTTAGGATTTAACTCATGGATTCTTTTTGCTTTATCGTGCTTTTGTCTGTGGAACTCTAAGCTATCTTGTTGGACTTGATGTAATGTTTTAGTTATGTTCCACAGTTTATGAACACTTATATGTTGGTCTTTTAGTGTAAATGTTAGTTTTATCATTGTGGTGATGTTTATTAATGTAATTTTGTGAATTGTGTTTTGTGTGTTTGATTGATCTTGTTTTGCAAATATCAAAGAATTTGTCACGTGGCTGTTATGAGTTTTAAGCCATGAAGATCGTCTTGGGCCTGACAATAATTATAAAGCTCAATTAACATCGGACATTGGATCCCTTTTAAATGCTCTTACCCCAAAAATTGAAAACTAAAATATTCTATGAGAAGAATAATGTTATAGTTATATGCACATAATCAAAACAAAAAAATACACTATATAACATAATTACCAAATCAAAAATTGTTTGAATTAATTTATTCCCCTAAGTTAAAGGATATTACCAAAATAAATTTGTAAAAAATCTAAAATTTAAAAAATCAATTCATAATTTGAATTAAATAACTATATTATCTCCAATACATTACCAATATATATGTGTTGTTGAATAGCATAAGATAAGAGAATACCCATAGATAGATAGATAGGAAGTGAAATGTTTAAAGACAAACCCTAATCATGCTGTGAAATACTGAGCAGAAATCTTTTGTTCTAGCGAATACAACACTGCAAAAACAGCGATTTCATTTGATTAAACATTAATGCACTTATATGAAAGAACATTTTTTTAGTTCAAGAAGAAGCTAACCAGCCTTCGGTACAATTGTCTATTTGATGGGTGGTCCACAGTGGAGCATCAAAGCCTAAGGCACGAGAAGCAAAAGTTGCACAGCATTCTTCAATGTTATCTGCTGTCCCTCCTACCTAAAGCAGAATTGACCTTAGTTTAATAGCTCAACCAAGTATATAAGCAACAATAACAAACAATAAATTTGGATATGAATTTCGAACGGATGAGTTACATGGAAGAGATACTGCACATATCCAATTATGTTACGTTATTGCGCTGACAGAAAAATTCATAGTTTAAACCTCATTTTGCATTGGTTAATGTGGACAAAATGTGCCATTCCACTTATACAGTAACCGATACCATGTTGTCACGAGGAAAAATTACTTATTTCAATTAGCGATGCAATACAAATCATGCATGTATTTGTTTCAGCACTTGGAAGGGTATCAACTCTGATGATGTCCAAAAAGGGTGACTGAGCAATTAGGTATTTGCGTTCCTTCTTCCTCTTCTCATCACCCTTTAGTTCGCTAAATCATCATTGCTCCTCAATTTAGATGATTTTATGTTTAATAGGTTGTAAAACTTGTTTTGATTGAGCCACAGGAAATTAACTTTAATTATTATTTAAAAGAGAATAAATAATTTTAGTGAATACAAGCAAGTTAGATTAAGTTATAAGAGCTAACTATTTGTTTACCAAGTTTGTATTAGAATAAATGTAATAGCGACACACACCAATCTGAATAAGACTTGAGCCTGACTAGAGATGGATAGATGAATAGTTGAAACCCTACAATTCAAGTGTTAGATGTCCGTGAGAGCTCATGTGTGAGTCTAGTCGATCATGTCAAGTATTATATGAAGCAGAGACCTAAGAGTAAAATAATACAATGTTAACACAACTCTAATACGAGGTTTAGAGACCCCGCTCCTATTTCACGGCCTATGGCATGTCAAGTGGATCACCCTTGCAAATCCTTTAAATTGGCTTTTTCACAATAGGCAACGGAGAAAGTCTCTTACAGTTGCAATATTAGGATGATCATATCAATCACAACCACCAAATAAAAGATGAAATGAAAAGCTTAGGGAGAAAAAATTACTAATGACTTATGTACAAAACTTTCAAAAGATTGTTGTATCTTTTTTATTTAGTATCAAATCAGTTTACAAGCCCTGCATTTAAAGATATATAAAGGAACTAAAAAAAGGAAATAGCTAATTACAATTAATTAACTTTTCTAAAAGCTACAAATTTGTACATCTTGAATATTCCTAAGATCATGCCAATATCTTGACTTGATTTTATTTTCAACACTTTCCAACACTCCCCCTTGAGTTAATTTGAAGATATCTTCCATAGTCAGCTTGCCATTCAAATACCCGAATTGTTTTGATGACAATTCTTTAGTGAGTATATCTACAACATGTTCGGTAGTTGGAATGTAGGGGCATACAAATCAGACCATTATCCAGTTTTTCCTTGATGAAATGCTTATCAATCTTAACATGTTTCGTTCTGTCATAAAGAACCGGATTGCGCGTGCAATGGCGATGGTTGCTTTATTATCACATTATACTTTCGTAGGCAACGAATATGAGACTTCCAATTCTTTCAATAATCTCTTGATCCATATTCTCTCACAAACACTAAGAGCAAGAACCCGAAACTCAACCTCGGCACTATTTCTAGCCACCACAGGTTGCTTCTTGCTACACCATGTAACCAAATTACCCCCAATAAATATACAATAGCCGGAAGTTGATCTTCTATCGGTGACACTTCAAGCCCAATCTGCATCAGTGTAAGCTTCGACTTGAAGATGTCCATGTTTTCTAAACAATAGACCTTTCTTCCCCTGTCTATAAATCATCCACACTTGACACCAATAAATTAGGATTTTCTTTATTTTCATTAGTTAAAACTCGTGTCTCCTGGTTTATTTCAGAATTTTGAAAAAAAAAAAAACACATTCAGCATAAGTATAGATGTGTGCCAAAATTGATCTTCACTTTTTTCTATCTCCTCCGTAAGATCATTTTCTTTTTCCAAAAAAAAATGACATTCATATTAACTAAAACTGTTTTTGTCTTTGGATTTAAACATTTGTATCTTTTTTATTAGGAGCATAGCCGAGAAAAATGTAATTTTTGGATCAAGCTTTGAACGCTAATGATTTGGTACATGGACAAAATCAGTACAACCAAATACCTTTAATGGTAAATCAGAAATGATTCTATTTTCGAGAAAAATATTTTTCCAAACTTTGCAAAGGTGTTATATAATTTAAGATACGTGTTGGCATGCTATTAATAAGATAACTTGCTGTTAGAATTGCATCCTCTCATAAATATTTTGGAACATGTATAGAAAACATTATTGCTCAGGCAACTTAAGTAAATGTCGATTTTTTCTTTCAACTAGTCCATTTTATTGAAAAGTAACACAACAAGTGGATTGGTGTTCAATGTCTTTCTCTTTTAAAAAGGTCCCCAAACATTCATTAAAGTATTCAGTGTTCGAAGAATGATTAATTTGGTTTGAAATTGATTTTCAACCATAGTGTGAAAATCTTTGAATAATTTTTCAACTTCAGATTTTTCACTCATCAGATAAATGCAACAAAGTCGAGTATAATCGTCAATAAAAGTGACAAACCATTATTTTCCAGTTGAAGTAGTAGTTTTTGAGGGACCCTAAACATCATGGTGAATCAAATAAAATGGTCTTGATGCATAAGGCCTTGGCTTATATGAAATTCGATAACTTTTTGGTAAATGACAAACATCACAATTAAAGGAATTGCAATCCAACTTCTTAAATATATAAGGAAACAAATGTTTTTAATACGGAAAACTAGGGTGTCCTATTCTATGATGCAAAAGCATAATTTTTTCGCAAACAGAGGTAGAATTAGAACTACCACTTAAGTCATGAGCTTGTTTATTGCAAGAAGAGTTGTCATCGAAATAGTAGAGGCCTCTTAACATCCTACACTTCCAATCATCATCCAAGAATTCTAGTACTAAAATTCACACCGACAATCAAAGAATACAACACAACAACTGGAATCTTTCGATAACCTACTACCAGATAAAAGATTGGAAGAAAGTATAGGAATACAAAGGACAGAATTCAGTTCATTTTATCTAAAATTTTGACTGAAAGTGTCCCTACAATAGGTGACAGGTTCATATGATCTGATGCACCTGAGTCAATGATCCAAGGTGTGGAATAATGTCGAATTAGATTTAAGCAGCTTCAAGAGTTGATCCGCTCTTTGGTGAAGAAACCGGCCTCAGCTTCATTAGCTAAAGGATTCCCAGAGCTATTTTTGTCACTAGGTTTGCTGCCTTCAAATTTTCTGATTCCCATGAAATTTCCAGCAAGCATCTCGAGTATGGCATGGTTTTTTACAGCAATCACATCAAACTCAGTGTTTTCCTTCAGTTTTCCACTAATTACTGTCTGATCGAGCAGCATTAGCATTAGCAACAGTTAATGCCGAGGTTTCAAGGGATCCACCAGTCCCCTTTTTGCCCAACATGACATTCCGATGACTTTCCTCGCGCCGTACTTTAGAAAATACCTCTACAATGGATGGAAGGGGTTGTCTGCCATTTATTCTACCCCTTCATCAAATTCAACATTCAATGCTACCAAAAATTTATAAATCGTGTTATTCTCCATCATCTTTAGATGATGAATATAATCTTCAGTACTTTTCCATTCATAATCATCAATAAATAGATCCAAGTTGTCATAGGCCTTTCAGGATATTGGACTATTTCGTCACACTATCTCCCCTTGCCGAATCTCTCCAAGACGCAACTGCAACTCATAAACTTGTGATTGGTTGCCAAGATCATAACACATCTGACAAATATTATCCCAAAGCTTTTTGGCAGTGAGGTAACACATGTAGTTGGCACTAATATCTTCCTCCATAGAATTGGCCAACTAAGCCATTACCATGGAATTCTCCACATCCCACGTTGCAAAGGTTGGACCTGTTTTAGCAGGTGCTTTGGTTTCACCAGTGAGATATCTGATTTTCCCCCTCCTTCGGATGTACATCCTAACTGATTGAGACCACCTCAAAAAAATACCTTCATTGAGTCGGATCGTGGTGATTTAAACATGATGAGACTCAACATGGGAATTCTTGGTTTTAGTGGTTCAGTGGTTTTAGAAGTCGCAATAGGAGAGGAATCAAGAACTTCGGTCATGGGGAAAGAAAGAAAAGAAATCGGCCGCTAGGGTTAAAAAAAAAGACGAGAAGTAGCTCAAATACCAAAAAGATTGTTGTATCTTTTTTATTCAGTATGAAATCAGTTAACATGCCCAATATTTAAAGATATACAAAGGAACTAAAAAGGGAAATAGCTAATTACAATTAATTAACTTTCCTAAAAGCTATAGATATGTATAGCTTGAATATTCCTAAGATCATGCCAATTGACTGAGTGATTTTATTTTCAACACTTTCGAACACTTTCAACATGAATTGGAAGTCCATATGAGCGCATGTTTACTAAAGAATAAAACATGTTTTTAAGTAACCTTTTATGCTCAAAACTCCCAAGGCTCCAACGGGCAACTGACTCATGTACAAATGACCATTGAGCCTCCAATGACTACATCAACAGTCAATCATAAATTTGATCTAGTTGATTATTGTTCAAATAGAACCTTTTTGTCCACCAAAACTTCACATTCGGTCGACTCCCTAGTCGATTGAGTTGCTTGAGTTAATTGATTATACTTCAGTTGATTGGTTACTTGATTGAATTTTATCGGTAATCCCTCCACTAGGTTTACACCCATGTAAACCTATGTGAAATTTTGGGATCGAACCAAGTTATAGACTATAACTTGAGACCTATTGTTGAAGGTTTTAACCAAGCCACTAGCTAGACACTGCTCAAACGCAAAACCCCAAGCTTACAATCATTCTTCTAATCTCTTACAACTTTTATTCTTCTAAGTCTTCAACCTCGTCAAAGCCCCTGCCCTTCAATCTACCATGTATCAAGCCTCTGACTTATTAAATGCACAAAGCTCCCCAATGTTGCTCCACATGTCATGCTTCCCCTCTCGTCTATGGGTCCACCTCTTATTAGGCTACCCTAGAATACACCTTGCACTAGGTCTCTCATCCATCAAATGCACCAAGCTTCCTGAGCTTGCTCTACCTGTTATCCTTCTTCACTCACCTATCAAGTCCACCTAGTAACGAGCACAACAAACAATAACATCTACAACAACCACCCAATGTTCTTTGCCCTAGAGTGCCATACAAGCTCCTTGAGCCCCAACACTTATTGCAAGCCTCCAAGTCATTGAATGCAAAACAACTCGACCACTTCCAATCACCAAGCTTCGTGAGCTCGATATACACTATTTCAAGTGCCTACACATTTAATGCACATATAAGTAGCATAGATCAAACCTAACTTAATCTCTGTCAAACATGTCAAAACAAGATGGTCATAGGGATATATTTATTTCCATGACTAAGTCATAGTTAGACCTATTCTTTAAATATTCTCAAAAATAATAATTCAAAAATATCTAATTTGGTATGATTCAGTTAAAGTAGATCTGGCAATCCATAAAACATAAAAATTAGTAGATCAAAAGTTGTAATTTTTAAATTTTTCTAATTGAAATCTAAAAGTGTAGGGACAACATCAAGAGGACTTATAAGAGGTGGGAGGCATAAGCTGTGAACAGGGTGGATTACAAGCATAGTTATTAAGCCTAAACTGGAGCAATAGGTCCACTCAAAAAAATTGAACCTCTAGCTCTTTGTTGTGACAGATAATTCCTAAAACTAGAATCTTAAAATTCTAATTTTCAGTCTCAAAATTACTCTCCCTCTTGATCTCTCCTGTCTCTCATCTCTTGAAATTGTGCATTGCAATCCACCAGTGTCGACGCAAGCCACCATAGCACCAACAAGAACACCCAAAGTCGTAGCTTATGTTGTGACACACCTCTCGATCTCTCCCTCTCCATCCATAATATCTCATTGTTATGTCATCATCCACCAATGCCATCACACACCATGGTCAGTTTAAATGCCTAAAGCCATAGCTGACAAAGTCTCCTCTCACCTCTACTCTCACTGTGACAGCTAAGGACACACCATTTGACACCACCATTCGCACTGATACAACACCTAAAGCAATGTATTTCAATCTTGTTCTCCCTCTACCCAAGTTGTCGTATTCTCGCATTGCTGTTGTGCCAACAGCTGGGCATCGACTATTTTAAAACCTTATTCTGACACATAGCACAACCATCCAAGTTCAGCCATCAAATTCCTTTTGTGAGCATTTAGATTTAACTATACAAAAGATATTTATTTATATATAATTCTTTGAGACTTTGTATCTCTCTGAAACTTTAAAATAAGTAATTTTATTAACCAGCTTTCTAGCTCTTACTTATGTTGGCAGAATTGATTTCTAGTTTGATATGAAAACCGACCAATTAACCCACTAGTTTTGACTATTTCACTAGTGATCTAGAGCTTTTTTAATTCAGTTCTAATAACTATAATTATAGGAGATGCAAGTATCAAAAGGAATTTCAGTACTAAGAATACATAACCAAGTCAATGACTCACAAAGAATAAATTTATAAACTCAAAATATCATTAATTGGATTATATAGTATAATGGGATTGGGTCGCTTTAAAAGGCCCAACTTTAATTTTAAAAATAATCCTACCCCTACAAAGACTAAAATGTAAATATAAAAGAAAATCTTAATTTTTATTAGTTGTAACATTTAAATATGATCGAGTCATATCAAATTTGGTTATTTAATTAATATTTTGAGGAGTATGTGATTTAAAGAATAGGTCCAATTTTATCAAGTTATTTAGATATTGATTATTTGTTTAGGGTTTAGGCTAATTGACAAATATATATTAACTAATATATACCGATATTATGGTAACTAATATATACCGATATTATGGTAACTAATATATATATATAAATAATACTTCCCCTCAAGTTGGAGCATAGATATTAATCATATCCAACTTGTTACAAAGATAATCAACCCTAACCCCATTTAAAACTTTTGTGAAGATATCTCCGAGTTGTTCTCTAGTCTTCACATATCTTGTAGAAATCAAGCTTTGTTGAATTTTCTCACAAACAAAATGACAATTAATTTCAATGTGCTTAGTTTACTCATGAAACACAGGATTCGATGCAATATGGAAGGCAGCTTGGTTATCACACCACAATTTAGTTGGTACCAAGGTTTAAAATCTCGACCCGTGCCGAGATTTCGGTCCTAGACCGGAACAATACGGTTTCGATATCGGATTGTGTCGTGCCAATACGGTTTCGGTATTTTTTATATTTATATATATA
>JBAMIB010000078.1:3624674-3637032 GCA_037177415.1 Kaempferia rotunda | reverse complement strand
CCATAAATTCAGAATAATGTCCAGAACATTATAAAACTATTTCTGGAATTAATGGACTAAAAATCGGGGTGTTACATATTATTTGTTAAATTTTAAAAATTAAAAATTATTGACCAAATATAATTTAGTTAGTAAAAAATTAAAATTACCGATGAAAATAAATCTTGATTAAAATTTATTTAAGTTATAATTTTAAATATTTAATATCTAAACTCATATATTTTTAAATTAATATATATATATTAATAGGCCCCAATACAATAGGGGTCCTAGGCATAGGCCATTATGGCCTATGCCTTGAGCCGGCTTTGTCAACATTAATATAATCAGGAGAACTAACCAAACACAAAAAGCTAGTTTTATATAATTTTTTTATCAATTTTATTAAATTATTTATTATATTTAAATTATTTTAAAATTGTTATAACAATTTATTAAATTAAATTGATTTATTTTAATATATTATAATAACTCTTCCGTATCTCATAGAATGAGTATTCTTAATAAAAAAATATTATTTTAATATTTTTAAAAAAGAAAAAGTATTTTGACGAAAATACTAGAAGGTTTCCTCCGTTGAATTTCAAATTAGATTTGATTTAGACTCTAATTGGACGCCCATCCGCATAATTTCGGTTCGCCATTGAGAATTTTGGTTCAGTTTTCCGAACCGCCCTCTTTTTCCCACCCGACACGGCGACAGACCTTCCCCTGAGCACCGGCGGCGAGCGGCAGCTGCTTCTCCTTCGCGAGCTCCAGGGGTTCATCACCACAAGATCCTAGATGTGAGATCCCGTCTCCCCGATCCGTCAATTTTCTTTTCAGATTCTTCCAGCAGTTGGCGACTCCTCCTCCCACTTTCTCCTTCGTACTCTCCTCCAATCGCCGTTTGTTGATGATTTAGTTTATTCGGCGTAGATCGATGCAATTACTGGATAAGCATTGAAAGCGAGCCATGTCTGGCGTCTCTGCGCCGGCGATATCACGGCCATCGACCTTTCACAGGGCCGAGATCTCCCGAACCGGTGAGTTATACCGCTAAATTACCTTTAAATTTTCTGATTATTTTATCTGATCGTTTATTTCAAGTTAGATCTGAGCTTAACATTGGGTTATTCTCAAATATGGAATTCTTTTTGTTGTCATGCGAGTTAATTTTCTGCTCCTCGTCCAGGTAGTTATTCGAAAGAATCGTCTGTTCGCATTGTTGTGCTTGAAAATAGTGACGTGTTTATTGTTGTTAGCTTATCATCACGGGAAGATTCCCAGGTAATATATGTTGATCGTACTACTGGCGCGTTATGTTACGATGGGAAGGTTGGGAAGGATGTTTTTAGATCAGAGGAACAAGCTCTCAGCTATGTCACGGATGGATCAAGGTTGCTATGTAAGAATATTACATATGCTAGAGCAATACTTGGTTATGTGTCACTTGGGAGTTTTGGGTTGCTTTTGGTTGCAACCAAGGCTACTGCTACCATTCCAAATCTTCCTGGTGGTGGGTGCATATACACTGTGACTGAAAGTCAGTGGATCAAGGTTCAGCTTCAAAATCCTCAACCACAAGGGAAAGGAGAATACAAAAACATTCAGGATTTAGCCGAACTCGACATTGATGGTAAATACTACTTTTGTGAAACAAGGGATATCACCCGGCCTTTTCCGAGCGGCAAAAGATATCAAGAACCAGATGATGAATTTGTCTGGAACCGTTGGTTCTCAAAGCCGTTCAGAGACATTGGGCTGCCAAACCATTGTGTCATTCTTCTCCAGGTGTGTAAATTTGCATCCTACCTATTAAGGAAGTTTCAAGTATGAATAAAAAAAATTAATGTAACTTAGTTAAAATTTCTAAGATGAATGTGGGAGGTTATTAGAAAGAATAAAATGAAAACAAACTTGATTTGGTGTTTTTCAAATATATGCTATAATGGGGAAAAAAATCTTGAGATAGGATGTACCTCTTCAAAGGGCTAATACATTTTTTAAATAGAAGAATTTTCTAATATATGACATTTGTAATTGTGCTGTTTTTGGTATCGACAAGTTTACTATGTTTTAATTTAATAGGAGTTTAGTGGGGTTAGTTGAATTTCCCAATTTGTGATACTTGTTTTGATTTGGTTAGGGTCAGTTCTATAAAAAGTGGTGTCATTTCAATATAATGATGATGTTTTGACTAACAAAAGAAAATGGGATTGAGGAGAAGGCAAGAAGAGAAACCATCAAAAGGAAGCTTTTATCAAGAATAGAGGATTATCCCTCTTATAGCTAAACAGATGTTTATATAGAATCTATATCCTAAGCCTAAGAAAGGAAATAAATCCTGATATATGGATCTTAATTCTAATCTTGTAGAGAAAGAAAAGATCTTTCCGGAAAAGGAAATCTCACGACAAAAATTGAAATTAATAGAACAACGTGCTGATATAGACAAACTATGCCCTATAAATACTTGAAATACCCAAAATATCCTAAATATCATAAAAATGGAAATTACTAAAAATAGTAATAGATTATCACTTTACCACTCTTCTTTTGTAGAGTGATAACCACCATAATAAGTGTTTTAGTGGATTTTTTTCTCTTGTCCAGGACAATGCTTTAGAAAGAAATTATATTCTTGAAAGCTCTTTGCCCATGTAGCCTTTTGACACAACTTCTTCGCACTAGGATAAAACTTAATACATGCAAGATAAACTTGTTGCAGTGCATGATGTGGACAATGTGTCTTAATAATGGCGTAAATTAATTCATCACACGTTCACTAATGCTTTATAATTTTGTTGAATTTTTTATTAATTTTTTTATTTTGCTAAAGAATGCAATAAAATTGATCTTTCCTTTAGGTGTTATCTTTATATAATAACAACTAAGCCTTATCCTACTAAGTGAGATCAGTTATATGGATCATGCTATATCATTGAGCTTGATCCCCTATTTTATTGTGTTCGTTGCTAACAAAGTCTTCTTGGCCTTTCTCTTTCTCGTTTGATGTGCATATTTGTCATAGTTTCATATCACCTATAAGGCACATTTATTAGTTATCTAAGTATATGTCCGTACCGTCTTAAATGTGTGTGAAAGAGTTTTTCCTAAATAAACACAACTCCAACTATCTATCTATTATTCTCATTTCTTATCTCATTCATTCTTGTATGCCCCGTACATCCACTTTAATATCCTATTTCTATAACTCTCATATGCTTCTCGCGTGCTAAGTCATAACCAAACATTCAACACAATATAACATAGCATAACTGTCATTTTATAAAATTTCGTTTTAAGTTTTAGAAATACTTATGATCACAAAGAACACCTGACAACCCCCTTATCCTTTTGTAAAATTGATCCTAAATGCTTGAAAATATAAAACTCTTCGTTGTAGGTAATTTGTCATCTCCTAAATTAATAATTATCTTACTGTGTTTAATATTGCTAAACTTAAATTTTATATATTCTGTTTTTTGCTCT
The DNA here is from genome assembly GCA_037177415.1 of Kaempferia rotunda. Taxonomy (NCBI): domain Eukaryota; kingdom Viridiplantae; phylum Streptophyta; class Magnoliopsida; order Zingiberales; family Zingiberaceae; genus Kaempferia; species Kaempferia rotunda. The sequence continues at coordinate 3,633,558 of JBAMIB010000078.1, read as the reverse complement.
ACTATATCTAAAACCTTTCATAACTAGTGGTTCCCGCCAAGATTAGAGCTTACCATTTATTTTTTCATGTTTGTCAAAATAATATCATCCGCAAACAACATACACTATGGTAATGTGTCTTGGATGTGTCATGCGAGTTTATTAATGATTAGTGTAAAAAGATAGAGATTGGTTACTCCGTTTACTCTTGTTATTGCATTCTTTTACCTATCTTTAATTATTTTAATATAAACTAAGTTAACATCTTTCTTTTCTAAAATTCTTCACGTAATTTTTCTCGAGACTATCATAACCTTTTTCTAGGTCCATAAATACTATGTGTAAGCCTTTGCTTCTTTTTTTTGATATTTTTCAATTAGTTGTATGTGAAGATGTGTAACTTCTATTACTGACCTTCAGGCATGACTCTAAATCGATTTTTAGTTAGTCTTCTTCCTTAGTATTTTTTCTATCACTCTTTTTCAAAGTTCCATAGTTTGGTTTATTAGCTTAATGGCTTTATACTTCACACAATTTTGTACCTGTCCTTTGTTTTTATAAGGGTCCACTGATTAGACTTTTTTTTATTTGTAATATGAGGTTGAATAACTTCATAAGCCATTCAATACTTTATTTTTCAAAATACTTACTTTTTTTGGAATATCATCTGATCTAACCACTTTTCCATTTTGTATCCTATTTAAAATATAATCTACTTCTGAGGTTTGATTTTTTTTATAAAAAATTAAATTTCTATACTTTAACCTATTTAAATTATTTAGTTAAGTTGGTCACCTAATCCTTTATTATAAAGTTGATTAAAATTCCTCTTTAATTGTTTTTTTTGTTTCCTCATTATTCACTGGTACCTTATTGTATTCATCTTTAATGTATCTTTAAAGTTTTTTTTTTGATTTTGCAATTGTATACGAGCTTATAAGCTGTTTGTTTTTCTTTCATTTTCTCAAATACTTTTTTATTCCACCACCATGATTCTTTACTTGGTGGTGCATGCCCTTTTCACTAACCAAGTATGCTTTTAGCTGCCATTTTAAATTTTGTCTGCTTATCCATATCATATTTGAGTCTTCATGTATTTATCTTAATACTTGTGCTCCTACCCTCTTCTTAAATATACATTGCTGCTCATCCTTTATTCACCGCTTAATTCTAGGAGGTGTGCACGCCTTTTTTTTATTGATACTATACTTAAAGCACATATCTATCACTACTAACCTATGGTGGGTAGTAAATATTTTTCAAGGATGACTTTATAATTTTTGCAAATGTTTTTTTCCCTTACCATAAGAAAGTCAATTTGCGACTCTTGCTCTTATTTTTGAACGTAACTGATTGTTCTTCTCTTTACTTGAAAAACATATTAGATATTAGAAGTTTATATACTATTGTAAAATTTAATATAGTTTTTTTATTCATTTCTTATTTCAAAACCATAATCCCATGCACCCTATCATATTCTTGATTTCTTATTCCTACATGTCCATTTAAATATTCTCCAATTAAAATTATCTTGTTTAGCGAAATTTTTTGCTCTACCTCATCTAGGTCTTCCCCAAATCTATATTTGGTGTATACATCTAATCCTACATAAGATGCATATATGTCAAATATATTAATAGTTTTTTTTTTGCCACAGTTATGAGAGTTATAATCCTAACCCCACTTTTTAACTACTCATACTATTTGCTTTTAATGAACTATTTTCAATAATAGTTACTCTATTTCTTATTTTACTCTTTCTTATTTTCCATAACTTATAACCTGAGTTTTTTTTATCATCTTTACTTTCTCTCTTACCCATTTTATCTCTTACATACACAAAGTATTAATTCTTCTCTCAATTATTGTATCTACTAACTCCATTGCTTTGCTAGTGAACTTTTCTATTTTTCACGTTTCAAATCTAAAACAATCAATTTTCCTATATTGTTTGTTCTTATTCAACCTATGATGTGAGAATTCACACATATTTAACACTACATCTAAGTTTTAATGGAGATGTATAAGTTCTTGTTGAAATGTTGTAGTTGGACTGTGCAATGTGTTCCTTCCAAGAAATAACCTTGCATTAACATAATAGTTTGATAGATCCATTTATAGGACATTTGCCTTAGTTTGACGTTTTCTAGCAACCTAATTTAACTCAAAACCTTTTTAATTCGGGCTTGGGACTGACATTAGCGGAGTTGTGTTATCTTTTTAAAAACCTCAAAACCTTTGAAAAGATTTGAGTTGCTAGAAACCGAGTTAATTTTTTTTTTTGATAAATCTCTTGAAATGTTATAAGTATAAACCTAATCCAATGGAGCTTCCCTATCTCGAGATAGCTTGTAATTGGAGTTATGACCATGATAAAGTCTGGACAGACGGGCGGACTCGTGGCAGGGCAAGCCGTCCCATGGTGGGCCAACCATTTGGTAGAGTAGGGCGGGTCTACCCATCATCTTAGTGGGTTGGGAAATCTCCATCCCAACTGAAAACGGGTTGCAGGTTAGGCGGGCCAACTCATTAGCCTATTAAAAAATAAAATAAAATAAAATAACAATGTCTGCGGCGGGCTTGGATTGGCCCACGGGTTGCTCATCCCGAATAGAAAATGCTCATGAAGCAAAATGAATTTAACACCTACTACTTAAGAAAACTAGTCAAAGCAAGTTAAGAAAGTTTACCATAAAGATGGTTATAAACCAATCTAGTAGCCCCAATTGTATTAATGCACTGTAAAAGCTTTGATGAACACGAGAGAAGCACCAAGGGATCTCAACGACGGTTCAAGGTACATGAGATATTGTTTCAGCACTTCCTCAACTTGCGGGCATCCCAAGCCCACTACTGGCCGACCCACACGGATCGCGGGCCCAGGTGGGTCGGCGATGAGCCTGAACCGACCTTTAAATGAGTTAATAAAATTTCAACTCAATCCGTTTAAATTGTTTGACAGGCCGGATCAACTTGACAACTCAACCCAACCTGACGACTCTAATAAAGTCCAAAAATAAAACACATAAAAAATTGGTTTAAGAGTTATGAGTAGTGGAAAGTTGGCTATATATTGGTTTGGTAATAGGTCAAAAGATTTAAACAATTATCAATGGAGATTAAATTAAAACAACTAAAGAGCTCTATATGTATGAATCTTTAATTTCTTTGCAGGAATTTAATTGAAATATTCCCTAAAGATTTCTTAATGGTTATTTAAAACAAAAATCAAATATATTAACTTCTCCTTTTTCCCAGGAAGTTTTTCACCCATGCTCAGTAAACTATTCAATGGTCTTTGAAAATTTTATGGGAACAAAAATCAAAAGGGCTTCCTTATTACCCTTTTTGTTAAAAGGGGGCGCCCTTTAAAATATATCAAAAGGATGCATGTCTTATTTTTTTAATAAAAAATGCTCATGTTTCAATACTATTGCTATAATAGTTTTGGATAAAAACTACTCCAACTTGGTGTAAAATTACTCTAAATACTATTTCTGTAGCAGTTTTGGATAAAACTACTACAACGTGGTGTAAAATTACTCTAACTTGGTCAACCCTTGTTCCAACTTGGTCAAAATTGTCCAACTCGGTCAAAATTGGCCATCTTGGTCAAAACTATAGGATCGTGGGGATCAAAGGAGGGGGGTGAATATCAATCGTCTTTTTCATCGTGTGTTCGTTCTTACTTATCTATTCAGGTTAGTGTACTTGCAGCGGAATAATAAATAGTTTAAAGAAAGAAGATCACAAAGGATTAGGGTTGGTACTCAAGGCCTATGTACAAGAGACGCCTGCCCACTAAGTCTTCGCCTTTCTGGAACTTTTCCAAAGGCGGAGAACCGTCTTTCAAATTTAATAAATACAAACACAAATAGATAAATCACTTGCGCATCTAAATAATACAAACAAGATTGTCAATGGTTGGTCCGGAAGCCCCTGAGGGTCTTGCACTCCTCCTGGTGCTTCATCGGTCGCAAAGCAGAGTCTTGAGACCTTTTCTTCAAGCACAGAAGAAGAGGATTGAGAGAGAGTTATTATTTTGAGCTTTGATCTCGAGGTTCTTTTATAGGCCTAGATCGATAAACCTATAAACCTCATTCGGTAACTGGATTCCCACTATTGACTTCATTGTGATTTGGACCAAGCCACACGATCTTGTCATTGTGAGGTTTATCGATCTATCAGAAACTTTTCTGTCGATCGAACCGAACCAACCCACACTTGGTCAACTGATTCCATTTGGTCGACCAACCAGTTTGAGTCCGATATGACCCGGGTCAAGTCTAATCTTCAATAATGACCTTCTATTAACCTGACAAACTCTTAGGACATCCTTGTAACCATAAGGAAGACATACCTATGTGTCTAGAGGTCTAGGATTCTATAGTTAACCTAAGGATCTAGTAGTTTAGTGTTGGTCAACAATTTTCAAAGTTGTATAATGTTTTGAAATATATATATAATTACACTCGGGCAATCATGAAATTCATTAGACATTATTACGTTGAATGACTATTTTGAAAATAATTTTATAGATTTGAATTTTTTTTCAAATTTTTTTTCAATTTAATTATTCTTATCATCTCATCCATTTTATGTTACATAGAGTACATAGTTGCCTTGAGTTTTGTAAACTAATTTTTAATTTTACTTGATTGATGTTAAGTTTGAATTGAGGAAGGTTGTTTGACCTATGTTAGATTCAAAATTAGCCTTCAGTCAAGTAAGTGAACATTTTTAGACGTGATTTTTAGATTGTGGTGAGGCACAGGAGTCTTCTTAATCAGATCAACCTAACTAACTTAGTGCAAAATTCAAAAGCTGAGTGCACTAGGATACTCCTTATCCAACCCGGATACACTTAGACTAAGTCTTAATAATGTACTATCATTTCACTTCGTCCTAATACTGTGTTGTCAAGATTAGACAACCCTTTTTCCTATCTAGCCATTCTATGTTCAAGCAAGGAATAAAATACTAGCATATATATATATATATATATATATATATATAATAATTTAATATAATAAATTCCAAATATGCATGTGTATGACATGCATGTAATATGTCAATAATGTATTAGATTCCTAATTTGATACATTTCGTGTTAACTCACAAATGTGCCAATCCATTTGGACACATTTTGATTTTTATTATGTTATTTTTTTTCTTGGGTATCATTTTATTAATTAGTTCCATAGTTAAATGGTACTTGATGATAATTAAGTTCATTACTTGTGTTTGACTTTGATTTGTAATTTAAGTATATGTTTTTGATGTTTGTGATTTTATTTTTCAATGCTTGTTTTTCTAATTTTATATTTTTTGATTTTTTAAAAGTTAAGATTTATTTCTTAAAATGTTTAAATTTAAATTTGCATTAGTCTTCCATAATTAAAAGGTACTTTATTATAATTTATTTTATGAATTTTAAAATTTAAATTCAGATTTGTAACATTTAAATTTGAAATGGTCTTTTTCAGATTTGAAAATTTATTTTCCTGATTTATAAAATTTATTTTTGATTTTAAAAATTTGAAATGATCTTTTTAAGATTTGAAAATTTATTTTCCTGATTTATAAAATTTATTTTTTGATTTTAAAAATTTGAAATGGTCTTTTTAAGATTTGAAAATATTTTGAATTAAGATTTGAATTTTTAAGATTTGAATTTATGTTTTAAGATTTGAAGTTTTATTTCTGAATTTTTTATTTTATGAAGTTTTGAAATTTAATTTTGGATTTAGATAGATTTGAATTAATCAATATAACCTTATCTTGCTTAATTAAATTTGATTTTTTTTAAATTTAATTAAATTTGATATGTTCAAATTTGATTTATTTTGATTATTAAATAAATTAATTTTATCTTGGTGGGTTGCTTTATTAAATAATTTTGGATTAATTAAATCAATTAAATTTGAATTATTCAAATTGGATTTATCTTGAATATTAATTAATTTCAGATTAGTTAAATTAGAATTATTTAAATTAATTATATTTTGATTATTAATTAATTTCAGATTAATTTTTTAATTAAATTAGATTTATTCAAATTTATTTTATCTTGATTGAATTAATCAATCTTATCCGGATTTTGATTAATTTGGTCTATGTCTGGATTGACTTGATCATATTGTTCATTAATTAATTTGGTCAATGTTCTCATGGGCGCCCAGTTGATTAGAGGGGTAGATTTGCTATAATGGGACAGAGATCAATTCCCAACGAGTGTATGCCCTTGGGAGAAAAATTTCTCCCATCCCTTAACCACTTGGCGGTCATTATAAGTCGACCTCGTAATTTACTTCCCTTCACATAACCTGGGACGAGCTATAAGGAGCGCCTAGGATGAGCGTAATCACCTTTTGCTACAATTAAGTTTATTTTCATCATTAATTAATCTAAATTATTTAATTTTGAATTTGTATTATTAATTGAATTATTTTTTTTGATTTAATTAAATTGTTAGATCAATCTAACTTATTGCAAGAATTATAAGAAACTAAATTATCATGCATTTTAAAATGGATAATTTTTGTAATTAAATGTAATGACCTGAATTGCTTCCCTTAATTCTCTGATTTTTTCTTCTTCTTCGAGTATTGATTCTTATAATGTTCGGATTGCTTGCACGTATGATATATTCTTTGTTTCTCCGAACTCTTGGCATTGGCTCCTCCTTTGTCGCTGATTGTGCTGTCCGAATCTTACGAGTAGGATACATATTTTTGTAGTGCCCTCTCTCCTTGTAATTAAAACATATTATATGATATTTAACATTTAAATTGATAATCATACCTTTTTTTTTCTCCCCTCAATCTTTGACCTTCTTGCTCCCTTGGTGATTGATTCCAATTGTAGGATCATGGGGATCAATATAGGGGACAGTGAATATCGATAGTTGCTTTTATCTTTTTTTGCCGTGTGTTCATTCTTACTTATCTATCAGGTTTAGTACTTGCAACATAATAATAAGCAACTTAAAGAAAGAAGAATAGAGCGGTTCTACTTGGTTCCCAACCCCTAGGGTTGGTAATCCAAGGCATATATACAAGAATCCACCAAGTCTTTTTCTTTTCGAAACTTTTCTAGAGGCCGAGAAAACTCTTACTGATTTAATAAATACAAACAAATATATAAATCGCTTGCACATATAAATAATTAGAGCCGCTAATTTGGGTTGAGCTCGTCGGGTTGACCTGCCTCGTCAAACAATTTAAGTGGGTTGGGTTGGAGTTTTATCAACCCAAGCCTGCAGGTTGAGAAATATATATAAGCCAAGTTTTATGTTAATTTATTATCTTTCTTTCTTATGATTTTGAAATAAAATATTACTTTTTATCCCACACAAGTACTTATTTGTGTCCATTTATATTTAAAATATCTATGTCTAGATACATTTATTTGATGAAACCTTTCCGAAGTAAAAATGTTGAAGATATAAAGCTTTTATTATTATTATTATTATTATTATTATTTTTTTTTTTAATTATTGATGGGCCCGTAGGTTGGTCCGCTAAACCCGCAACCCTGCCTAAGATTGGGTTGGGTTGAGGATTTCTCAATCTGCCAACATGACGGGTTGGCCCGCCACGCCCTGCACTGCCCCGCCAAGCCAAATGGCCGACCCACCACGGGTTGACCTGTTTGACAACTTTATAAATAATACAAATAAGATTGTCGATGGTCGGTTTGGAAGCCCATGAGTGACTCGCACTCCTCGCACGAGTAGAGTCTTGAGATCTTTTCTTCGAGCACAAAAAAAAAAGAGGATTGAGAGAGTTGTTATTTTGAGTTGATTTCAAGGTTCTTTTATAGGCTCCGATTAGTAAATCTATAAACCTCGTTCAGTCGACTAGATCTAGCCAAACCTAATCCCCACAATCGAGTTCATCGTAATCTGGACTAGGCAACACAATCTCGTCGTTATCAGGTTTATCGGATCGACTGAAAGTCACGTCACCGAATCGGGTTCGGACCCACACCCGGTCAATCTAACCCATTTGGTCGATTGCCTGAATTTCTAGTCGAACGGATTTGTTATCCGGTAGACCGGTTCGGGTTTGTTTATACTTGGGCATTGATTGAGATTTCGTGCCGCACTGGTCGAAACGGGCGAAACATTTCATTTCGTCCGCCGACTGGCACCAACCCTGCACTAGTCCTCTGGTGTTGCGACTACCCTCTGTGGCCGTGCAGGAAGGGCATTGCTGCCGTGGGCGTCGTGACGCGAGACTTTTGGCGGAGTCGGAAGCGTCGCAGGAGGAGGTGGCGTCGGATGCTTCCGGTGGCTTCCGGCGATTCCTCCGGACGCGTGCGGACGCGCGCATCGCAGGTGTGTGTTACTGTGCAAAAATAATATTTCAATTTAAATAATTAAAACAATTCCTACTCAAGTGTGATATTTCAAAGTGACTTTTATAAATCCTAATTAAATTATCCTAATAAAATATAAAAATATATTTATTTTTTTTAAAATAATAAATTTTATTAAATAATATTTTGAAATTATTTTTAATATTTTAAATTTTGTTTAAAATTTTTAAAAAATTCTAATAAATCAAATTTACATTCATATTTTTAATTATTTTGTATTTTTTTAATGTTTTAATATTTAATTAATATTTTAATATTTATTTTCTATTTTAATTATACATTATTTAAATTAATAATTAATTAAATGAATAAATAATTATTTTATATAATTATTAATTTTGATTATTTAATCTAGACATTGGATAGCTATAAAGGTTAACTAAATAAAATATTATCAGAACTAATGTTTCCACCTGATTCACGCCACTCCACTTAGTATTAGTAAGGTAACATATTGTAATTTATCAATTTTAATTTGAGTTATTGATAGATTAATTTTTTTTCATAAAAGCTATATTTAATT
>JBAMIB010000078.1:3607543-3619315 GCA_037177415.1 Kaempferia rotunda | reverse complement strand
TATACCTCCCCCATGTCTTAACCATTTGCACTTATGGCTAGTAGCCACCCGTGATTTACCTCCTCTGTGTTGGCCTGAAAATGGGGGTGCTGGGGGCGAGCGATTTCGCCTTTTGCCACATTAGTGGGTCAAAACATACTCATGGACCTAGACATGTCTGATTGGACTCATTTAAGGTCTTGTGGATTTCTAAGATCGCAAGGAGTTTGTCTAACGGTGTCATTCATTGCTTATTTGGATTCCAAGGTGTTAAAATATAATAAGTAAGAATCGGTTCTAAACTATAGTGGCCCCCATTGGACCTAATATGAATACATATCCGGTATAATGCGTGTATGATTTTTATGCACGCATGCATGTAAAAAAAATATCAAGTCCACGTTGAACCTAATATTGATATATACCAGGTCTAATGTGCGTCTGATATTTATGCAGACATGCAAAAAAGAGAGAGGGGAGAGGAAAAAGAAATGCAAAAATATATAGGAAAGAGAGTGAGGAGGGAAGAGATATTGCATGAATTGAAGTGAGGAAAGATAAAAGAAAGAGAAAAAAAAATTAGAGTTGTAGGAGGGGTAAAATTGAAAGAGTATAAAATTAAATATGTTCTTTAGAAAATATTAAGTGATGTAGGCTTTAAGTAAATTCGAAAATTTATATGCGCTTTTGATAAATTACTGAAAGATAAAACACAAGAAAAGAAAATGTAGCCCTAGCATATCTAAAATAATATTATTTAGGTGAGAAATTGTTTTAATATTATATAAAAGAAGATATTCATAATGATAATAAATGGTATCTTTTTCATTTTTTGCCTAAATAAAATTATCGTTAGATTTTATTTAAAAAGAGTAGTTATTTCTTAATTGTTTTACAAACTTAAAAAAAGAATGACATTTTTTTTACTGACCGCATAAGCAAGTTTCAAATGACATATCTAACTTATGTAATATCCAAATTACATACTAATATTCCTAAAGTATCCTTCCTCTTTCTCTACAAGTTCATAGTTGGTTTCGTCCAAAACTAATTGATAAGCTGAAAGCTTTTTTAATGTATTATACCTTTGAATTTGAATTTGATAGAGTAGTCAATTTTTAAACTTATAAAGGTTTAATAAAATTTATCACAAATTTATTATAAAACTTAAGACAATAATACTCACTAATTAACACTATCAATAGATTCTAAAACTCTCCTTATTAAAATAAAATATTAAATTTTTAGATCATGTAAGTCTATTAGCCAATTTTGGATGAAATTACCTTATAGATCAAGAGAACTCCGAATTACTTCCAATCAAAACTAATGTACTTCTAAAACTCTTCTTAATATAACTATACTAGATAGTAAATTTAAAATAATAAACTAGTAGAATAAAAAATTAAAGATGCGCACTTAATTATATTTAAATATCTCAATTTACACTATTAAATTTAAATATGAAAGTATAAATATATTAAAATGACTTTTAAAAATATGTTAATTTTGATTTAAAATGCTTGTCTAAATCCATCATTTATGAAATGGAGGAGAAGCATTTTTGATAATATATACATAAGTTGGATAATATATAAACTTGCTCACACAGTTCATGCCGTATAATTATTATTAAATTTTATTTAAAAAAAGGATTAGTTATTTCTTAATTGTTTACAAACTAAAAAAAAGATTGTGAATTTCCTCTTTGTTTCTAGCCGTCTGCATTCTCAGTCGTCTACAGTAGATCTTGGCAGTCGGTTCAGCCCACGACGCGATATAGTTACCACGCTTGGCGATGTCGGTAACAATCGTCCGATAAACCTAGGGCAGCAGCAGCAGCGCCGCCCGTTCCTCCTCGATGCCGCCCTCTCAATCTCCCTTTCTCGTAGTTCCTCTCCGCCCTTGATCTCGTCGCCGCGCCGCTAGGGTTCTTGCGGAGGAGGTTGGAAGGGAGGGTTTACATGGCGGAGCCGGCGGAGATCGCAGCCTGGCTGAAGAACCTGCCCCTGGCACCGGAGTACCACCCAACGGAGACGGAGTTCGCTGACCCGATCGCCTTCATCTCCCGCATCGAGCGTGAGGCCTCTGCCTTCGGCATCTGCAAAGTCATTCCCCCGTTGCCCCGGCCATCCAAGAAGTACGTCCTCGCCAACCTCAACCGTACCCTCTCCACCCATCCCGACCGTCCACGACCGCCTTCCTCATCCCCTTCGCCCTTTTTTCAGTCCGCCGTTTTCACCACCCGGTGCCAGGAGCTGGGGGCAAAGCGTGGACGCTCGCTCCCAGTGCAGAAGCAGGTCTGGCAGAGCGGTGAATTCTATACTCTGGACCATTTTGAGGCCAAGTCCAAGGCATTTGCCCGCACCCAGCTCGCTGGTTTCAAGGAAGTCGACCCTCTGTTGATTGAGACCCTCTTTTGGAAAGCTGCTGCAGAAAAACCCGTCTCTGTAGAGTATGCCAACGACGTACCAGGTTCCGGGTTTGGTGTGCCTGAGGAACCGGTCTACCTCCACTGTGGAAGAAAGCAGAAAAAAGGGTTTGATAAGAGGAGCATCCAGGAGCCAACACGCATGTGCCCACAATCATCTGGGGAACAAGAGAGCATGAATGACTCTGGATGGAAGCTATCCAATAGCCCATGGAATCTCCAAGTTATTGCTCGGTCACCTGGCTCTCTCACTAGGTTTATGCCTGACGAAGTGCCGGGAGTCACCTCACCTATGGTGTATATTGGGATGTTGTTCAGTTGGTTTGCATGGCATGTTGAGGATCATGAGCTGCATAGCTTGAACTTTCTCCACATGGGCTCCCCAAAAACTTGGTATGCGATTCCTGGGGATCATGCAGCCACACTAGAGGAGATTATTCGTATCCAGGGCTATGGAGGAAGCATGGATAGGCTTGGTAGGCTAGCACATTAACTTTCCACATGATTGTCCACTTTGACAAGTGGATAAGGTCAATTATTTACTTGTTTCTTTTGTTTCAGCTTCTCTAATTATGTTGGGTGAGAAAACAACGTTGCTATCCCCAGAAATTCTGGTGCTATCGGGAATACCATGTTGCCGGTAAAACTCTCATACTTGATAATTGAACATCTGCTTATAACTCTAGTCTCATCATAGTTTCACTGGGTATCTTGTAAAATTTCTTTCTGTTTAAAATTCTATTATAAACTAAAAGTATCAATTGTTACTGTTTAGGTTAGTGCAACGTCCTGGTGAATTCGTTGTAACATTTCCAAGGGCTTATCATATAGGCTTTAGCCACGGTAAGTTTTTTTTAAATATAATTCTGAGACCTATTAGTTCTTGTTAAATATTGTAAACTAAACTATTACATACTATCTTTAATAATGACTAAGATATAATGTTTCTGATTTTTTCCCTTAAATTAAGATTTTTTTTAACTTCCAAATTATGCCTCATTTAACTTATCGAGAAGATACAAACTGCATATACATATTGTGAGATCTTACCATATTTTGTGGAATAGGTATTGGTATCAATATTGGGCCAAACCCCAAAATGTCGACAATATTTGATTGATATAATAGGTGGACTTAGCTGACCCCATCTAGTGGGATAAGATTTGGTTGTTGTTATTGTATATAATAGGTAGGCTCAAAATTGGAAATAATTTTTTAAAAAATGATGAAATGGTGAATAAGGCTGTTAGATGAAAAGAAATACTATAGCTGAAAAAGTATTTGAAAACTATATTATATTATACTTGTTAGATTTCTGCATCCTCTTCGCGCTCCTCTTAAATGTGAAGATCCTTTTAGACAATTGTAAGCAAAACTCTTGACTCTTGAAACATGTATTGCCCTGGTTTTTAAACTTGAATGGTTTTAAAGGTTGTTTAGAGTCACTTTGCTAATTAAATGGGTTACAAATCCTCTTCTCGCTTGCCGTTGCTTCCCGGTTGGTTTCATGGATACTTTTGTTCATCAAACCAATTGCTGAAACTCCAAGCTTCTTATCAAATGAATACCCAAGTACTCCTCCGTGTCCAATACCACTTGAAAAGTTTGTTCTTGGTTGTGAAGTGGCTGCTTTAATAATTCTTCTACTTTTTGGCTTTATCCATATACCTTGCAAGAGTTTGTTGTGAATCTTTAACTCATTGAACTTCTCCGTATATCCAGCTACAACTACAAATATACTTCTCTCGTAGCTTAGCCTTCATCTCTTGCCATGAGTTGATTGGTGGTTGTCTTATACTTCTTATGTCTGCTTTAATAAACATCCACAATATCGTTGTTAAACCCATGAGCTTTATTTGACTAAACCTTACTTTTTGATCATCTATGATGTCGCACCAATTAAATATTATACTATTAATGCAAGCCGATCAACAAATAAATTGAGATCCACTTTTCCTTCGAAATCTGGTTCCAATAGCATTTTGATAATTGTTCTTTGTCTCAAGGAATCCTCTAGTCTACTTTGTTGCTGTTGAAGTATTAGAAGCCTATTGAATTAGCTTGTTTGCTCGAAGATATTTCTCCTTGCTCCCTTGGGCTCAATTACTTTTAGATTGTGAAAGCAGGGCTTTTCAACTCTTGAATTTGCATGCCATTAAGCTGTTCATATGAATATCTCATCTTGTTGACTATCAGTCAACTTTCCTTAAAACACTTGGATTTTATAGACATATTAGCTTTGGATTTAATACAAAATATGATTCAACATAAGAAGAGAGATTGAATCTTAGCCATCACACGGTAGGGGAATGGGATTGCATCACACAATTTGGAAAAATTATTAAAAAAATCCTCAGATTTATATTATATTCTAGTTTTGTGATACAACAATTCATATTTATACTACTTGAACTCTTTAACATAGAAAACATAAACCCTCCAATTCTTAAACATTGGAAATTAAAAAACATTAAAATTGATAAGAATTGTTGGACTTTATAGTGGTCTCTTTGACTTCCTAACACTTTGACTTTTAAACCTTGAAACTATTGAGCTTTATAACATTTCCCAAATAGATGACACATAAACATTTTTGTTACTTAGGTATATGACCCCATATTATGTACACATTATGTTTGGCTCAACTGAAGAATGTTTCTATGTGCCTTTTAAAACCATGTCTCGTTTACCTCATTATCTTAATACCTCTTTCCTTAATATATATATATTATTTAGAGCATGATTCACTTCACTACCTATACCTAAGTTGCACAATTTTTTTCATCTTATCCTTTTACTCATGGTTGTCTTCACTTTCTTATTTGCCTCATCATCCTTGCCCTCATGATTGCATCCGCATGTATGACCTATGCCACTCTTCCATTTTGAATTCATACTGCCCTTAAGAAAGGTCATTATTGAGCCTTCATGCACGTGCCCAATGTTTAAAAGTGGTCCAAATTAGTGTTTGAAGTGTCTAGTCATGTTTGTCGTCATGGCCAAAATTTATATTTTCGCTTGCCGGTACGTGAAACACTCACCAAAGCAAGAGAGACCAAAATAGAGGGAAAAAAATAAGCAAGAAAATCCGAAAGAGAGGAGCGGAAGAAGTTATTAGGGAGACAGAGGGCGTGATACGCGATCGTAGCAATTGTAGTCGTTGTTATAGGAGGCGAGTGTTATGGGGCCTTTAGCCAATAGGTGGTTGTGGACGGTAGACATGTGCGGTTATGGGTGGTCGGCTAGTCATGAGTGGTGGGCGATTATCGAGTTCACACGTGATTGTGTGTGAGATCCATGCATGCTAAGGGAGTGAAAGAGAAGGGGAGTAATGGGTGGCCATATGGCGATCGCAAACATTGAGCAACTATCGCAAACGTTGAGCAACCATCGCAAACGTTGAGCAACCACAAGTGTAGGTGGGACGCGTGCATGCTATGAGTGAAAAGAGACGGGGAAGGGAGAAAGAAAAAGAAAATATGACCTAATTATTTAAATAACTAAATAATTTCTAATAAAAAAATTCAATTAACCTAATTATTACTAATTTATCCTAGATATAACTTTGGTTTAGTTTTAATAAACCAAATTAAATCCAAATCGAGTTCAGTTTGAGCCCACATGATCGAATCACTATATTTACTTGATAAACTTTATTTTAACATAAATTATCTTTTACTTAATTATAAAACTAAAAATATTAATTTCATTTAACTTAATTTTATATTTATTTGTTTTAAAAATAGTTTTGTATTTAATATGTAAGATTTTTCCGTGATATAATTTTGTAACTTCAAAATATTTTTTTTATTATTTTTGCCTACTCTAATAATTATAATTACGTAGAACAAACAAAATTAAATTAAAATTAAATGATGAAATTTTAAATTATTTTGCTTAATCCAATAAATTTTTTTATTTAGGTTTTTTTAATACCAAATATAAAAAAAAAATTTAATGTTTAAAGTTTGAATCAAATGTTATAAATAAATTTCACATAATTATATAAAAAGAATATTTGTTCAACAGAGTATGGAAAAGTGTTTGGATCAGATGATATTCCAATAAAGGTATTGAAGTGTCTAAGAAAACAGAAGTAGGGTATTGAATGACAATATTGAAAATGATTGATGGTTGGTAAATACGCTAGTCACTTGTATAAAAACAAATGAGACACAAAATTGTGTGAATTACAGGGGTTTTAAACTAATGAGTCATACCATAAAATTTTATTTTAGGAAAGAGTGATATAAAAAATTAAGGAGACTAACTTACTGCAAATTATTTCGATTCATGCATGAAAAGTCACGATAGAAGTTATATATCTTCTCAAAATATTGATTGACAAGTATTAATAAAAAAGTTTCAAGGGGAAACCTTACACATAGTATTTATTGACTAAAAAATCTTATAACAAAATGTCAAGGGAGATTATGTGGAGAATTCTAAAAAAGGTTGACATGAGTGTAACCTATATTGAACAATTAAGGATATGTATGAGGATGTAATGATATGTGTGAAGACTCCAGGTGGATTATCGAAATATTTCATAAAAAGATAGCCTTACATCAATAATTAGCTCTATGTCTATATATTTTTACACCAATTATGGATGAATTCATCGAAAACATCTAAGATATATTATTATGGTGCATATTATTTATATATGTATTATTTCGATTGATAAGACATGTGAAAGAGTAAATGCTAAACTTGAATCTTGGCCGGAAACGTTAAGGTTTTAAGCTTAGTAGAGGAAAAATTAGAATATAAGTTTAACAATATTAGGCATAGTAAGACAATTGTTAAAATGATAATTGTTAAAGTAGGAGATGGTAAATTATAGGAGTTTTAAGTATTTAGGATTGCTTTGGCAAAAGGATGTAGGATACAAGCAAGCTAGTTGAAATGGAGGACATCAAATGTTCTTTATGATTGTAAGGTCTCTATAAAGTTTAATAGGAAGTTTTACGATCTACTTTGTTATATGGAGTTGAATGATGACCTATGAATCAAACACATGAGAAGAATATAAGAGTTGTAGAGACGAGGATGTTAAGGTAGATGTATGAACATATGAAGATAGATACGATATGAAATTATTAGAGGGAATCGAGGTTGTGTTTATTAAGGGAAAACTCTGTGAAATACATTTAAGATGGTATGGATGATCATTATAATTATCCTAGTTAGACGATGTGAAACTATGACAAATTTGCACATTCATTGAGCAAAACAAACCAAGGAAGATTTGATTTGCAATGATAAAACTGGATAAACTTCATATTTAATTATAGATGAGGATATAATAAGGGATCGAGACCGATTGCGTAAGAGAATCCAAATAGCTAACACCACTTAGTCGGATAAAGACTTTATTGTTGTTGTTGGTGTTACTTGTGTTGTGTTGCAAGGTTGTAAATATAGTCCCACGTTGAAAACACATGGGAAAGATCATGGGTTTATAAGAAAAAAATATCTCCATTGATAAGAGGTCTTTTGGTAGAGTCCAAAAACAAAACCATGAGGGCTTAGCCCCAAATTGGACAATATCATGTCATTGTAGAGATATCTAAATTTCTTTTAGACCCAACACCCTCTCACTTAGGAGTCAATTCGGTAGGCAAAAAAAAAAGTCCTCTATGATTTATCTCCCTTCCAAATGCTATGGGACCGATAGTAGAGAGATTTCTGTGTAGAACTATTGTAACTTCATATGAAACAAAATACAAACTTATAGTGCTCTGCTGAGAAGAAACGGCGAGAAACGATCTTGGAGAAGGTGTTGCCGTGAAGCTCTCTGCGCCTTTATTACTTGATGTCGCCGAGAAGATCAACAATATGAAACCCTCTCGGACACTTTCACAAGCCAAAACCCTCTCCGATGGATGTTGTCCTTGCTCTCAACCTTCGTTAAGATATTCCCAATACCTTTCTTTGCTCTTGGACGCAGAATTATATAAAGGAAGCATTACATCGGTTTATAACTGATGACATTCATGAGCTTTTGTGAAGAGTAAATGGAGGGAGGTGAGCATATCATCCCCTTCGCTTCCTAATGTTTGCAACATCTCCCACTCATCCAAATCAATCCATAAAAGTCATATGGTCACAAAGACTAAGTAAGTCACATAAACTATAAGGTCATATGGTCACAAAGACCAGAACAAAATATTAATTAATCACAAAGACTAAATTAGAACATTCAATTCATACATCAGAGAAAATGGCTCATGCAACAACAAGCACATGAGCAATTGTTGCTAAGAAGATTATTACATCTTACATAGCTGCTCTATAGAACGAATCAGAGACATTAATTATAACTTACCTTTACCTTAAATTAAATCATTTACATCATTATGAGCAAATCTAATCCCTCATAATGATCATTATATCAAGAGCATGTTCAACATCTCCAATCAATACAATTATTCACAATTATATTTTATGTATTCAACTTAAAATGTAACCGGTACTAGTGAATAATGTTAGAGTAGGTGTCCAACAGGCCAACTATTGGCTAGGGCTTTATTGACTCTTGTAAATAAATAACCTTTATTTTAATATAATTCAATTCAACTTGGCATTACTTTATATTTATACTCATGCAATATGTATAGATAAAGTACTTGAATATACGATAGTGAGATGCAGTGGTACATATGATGGCCATCATAAAATACATCAATATTCACTATATATTCTAAATTTGTTCCTAGTCAATTGGGCCGCCTAATTAACAGGGATAAAAGGCCACTCAAGCTAGAGACTAGCATCTGTGATATAGTGTATCACATTTCATTGGTAAGGACATACATATGTTCAAGCATACAGATGGGTGATCATACGATAAGTTCATTGAACATCCCTCACAAAGACTTTCTAAGTGGTTATCATTTATCGAGCGGATAAGTCATTGGTTGTAGTTGTACACTAGTAGTCCTTATGACTCGGGACAACACTGAGACTCTATATGCTAAGGCTATACTTTGACTGATTTACTAACTCGAATAGGGTCATCAGGTTGTGAGATTGGGTGTAGTAATGAAACATAAAGGAGTTAGTGTATTGTAGTCGGGGATTCACCACACACCCACGGGTGTGGATATTGTTGGATCGTGGATGATGCAATATTTATCTTCCTACAATGATTAGCGCAAGCGGAAACAAAATAGAACATTGGAAATACAAAATTAAAGACAAGAAAGCAAACCCAAGTGACACGTCGATGTACGTGGTTCGGAGATAACTTGCTCCTACTCCACGACGTGTCTGTAAGGTGGACGAGACCTTGATCCTTCGGTGGATCACTCCCAAGCAACACCGGCTAGCACAACCTCCTTGTCGGTGGAGAAACCTCTCAACAACACGACCAAGACTCTCGTGTGCTATGACTCGGAAGACTACTAATCTGATGCTAACCACACTAGATTTCGTCAAATTAAACCAAGCACACAAGCTTGGTTTATATAGGCAACAACTGAACACACTCAGCTGTTTTGCTTGTTACCAGTCGACTAGTGTTAGCACCAGTCGACTGGTGCACACTCAACGTCTAGTACAGAAAACTCAAACGGCTAGCAACGTCTAGTTACCAGTCGACTAGTCTTGGGCACCAGTTGACTAGTGCAGTCGACGCCTCACATGACTAATCTTTCTGTGAGCTTCTATTTCGCCTTAAGTTCCCTACCAGTCGACTGGTACCTGAGTACACACTCATTTTCATTCGTCCTCATGACTCTCTTGACTCTTCCTCACAACCTTGACCTCTTACATTCAAGCCTACTTCCTTTGGCTTTCGTCCCTTGGATGCATACAAGCCCGCGATTCGTCTCCATGCCAACCTTTGCGTATGCCTTGAAGTGCTTCCCTCGGCCTTGTCTTTGCTGCCTCATCCACGGTCCCTCGGATACCCCATCCTTCACCGGACTTGAAGCCATCAAGCAAAGTCTTCATCCTTTGCCAAAGCCATGCTCTTGGACATCACTTGACAAGCATACAATTGGATTTACGTTGCCAAGACTACATACTTGGACTAACATAGCCAATGCCTCCACTTGGACTTTCTCTATTTGCACCTGTACACCTGCACACTCCATATGCATATCAGTACACAATGCAAATCCTAACTTAAACTTTGCCTAAACATTAAAACATTGGGTCCCAACGATTGAACCTAGGTTTTGATGAATGACAAATAGTTAAAGATGCTTTGTGATCTAATGAGTTTCACCAAGTGTGTAGGGTTTGATCTTGATGGGTCTAAGGGACCAGACACCAGGCTGAAGTCCAGATAGGTTGATAGCTAGCACGAACTCCATGTTGGTTGAGACCTGGTAGAAGGAAATCCAGTTGGGTTGACAACTGGCTGAAGTCAGATTGGTTGAGATCTGGCAGGAAGTCCTGGTGGGTTAAGGGATCCGATCAAGGAAAGTCTGCAACTAGTAAGAGGAGGTAAGACACTAGAGGAACGAACCAGTGAGGATGCGTTCCTAGTCGAGGGGACAGTAGGCGTCGATTAGCGTAGGTCCATTTAGAAAACCTAAGCTGAGACCTTTACTAGATTCTGGTCATGGAGAGACAAAATTTAAGTCATATTATTTGTTACAGCTAAAAGTTCAATTGTGCTAACTCTATTTTACAGGAAATATTACTTTTATACAGTACTAACTCTATGATGCAGAAAATCAGTTCTGGGAAAAACAAGCTCAGGGGGCCCGGACCAGGTCCAGGCGCCTGGGAGGAAGTTTTCTGCCGAGGACTCTGGCTGAGCTGGCATGCCGCATCCAGGGCGCCCGGACTAGGTCCGGACGCCCGGAGGTGGATAAACTTCGGGGATAAAGTTTTGACGAGGGTGCGCCACGTTAGCAAGGTTAGGGGGTCCGGGTGCCGAGAGATGCACTATAAAAGCAAACTTGACTAGGAGCTTCAATACAACAATTCAAACAAGTTCCGCTCCTGTGCTCTACGCTGAAAATGATTCCGCGACGCCGAAAAACTGCTCCGACAAACTATGCTCAATGTTCTTCAATCCTTTATTTTGTCGGTACAATTTTATTTCAGTTGTATTTATTTTACTGCATAAGGAAAGTGTAGGTTGTTACACTTATCCTAATTCTTGTTTACCTGTACTCGATTCTCTCTTCCGGCGGTTCCGAAAGAGGTTTTTAGTGGACTGGCAAATAAAAGCACTGAGTGAGTGTGGGCCTTCGAGTAGGAATCGCCAAAGGCTCCGAACGAAGTAAATCGTTTGTGTTGTTGTGCTTGTTCGTTTCTTGTGTTCTATTTTCCCGCTACGCACTTTGGTTTTCAAAAGAGTTCGAAAAAGAAACATTTTTAAAAGACACGTGATTAACCCC
>JBAMIB010000078.1:3596885-3607443 GCA_037177415.1 Kaempferia rotunda | reverse complement strand
CGTGGGCCTTGCAGTAGGAGCCGTTACAGACTCCGAAGCAAGTAAAACTCCTTGTGTTCCTTTTTGTTTTTAATTTTCCACTGCGTAACTCTAATTATTTTCGAACGAACGATTTGCGATATTCACCCCCCTTTATCGCTCTCTAACGATCCAACAGGTCTTGCGTGAGTGGACGACTCCGGGCTAGGGCACGAGGCGGCGACACATGGGGAGATCAACAGTCTCAATCATGGGCGGAGGAGGGATAGTGGCATCGGGAGGAGGTCGGCGACATCGACAATCCGGTGACAGCAGAGGGAGAGAAGCGGTGGTGGATGGGGATCGGGCAAGGAGAAAAGGATTTCGGTGACAAACCCTAAGAATTCGATTAAATCCTAATTTTAAAAAAAAAAATTCAAAAAATCCAATAAGGCTATTACTCTAATTGCACTTATTATTTAATTAATAATTATTATTGTATCTTACATGAAGTCATTAATAACAGTGATTAAAAGGTTTTTAAATTTATGATTTTAAGTTAATTGACATATACATATAACTTATTATAGAGATGTCAAAATAAGACATGAACTCCATTTACTGCACTATTATATTTCATTACATGTCAACTTTTTAAAAATCCAAATTCTCAAATTTCATTAATAAGTTTTGATCAAAATTTGAATTTAGAGAACTCCAATTGAATCAATTCTAACTCAACATGTGGATTTTGGGAGTCTAAATATGCTCTTCTTGACTATTTATAAAAAAAATCACCATAGTTGTATTGATGGTGTTAGCATTTCAGTTGAATGTTTTTTAATAAAAATATGAAACCTAATGCCTCTTTGGGGAGAAGCTCGATCCTTTAGTTTGTAATTTATGGGTCACCTTTATCATCCTTAGATTAGATCGTAGGGATCCATATATACTTATCCAACTGTCGAGATCGAATGAACCAGAAGTGGTCCACATCGACTAGGGGAGTGTTGTTTGGGGTTTTGTTTTTTTTTTCATCATCCAATTTCTCAGCTAATCGAACAGCCCAACAAAGGCGACAATCGTATCCGAGTCCGACAACTGAGAATGCCTCCCTCTCCGGAAGCGGAAGCAAGGCGTTGTGTGATCCACTTTGATGCTCTCTTGTTCGATCGTTTTGCCGAACCCGAATCAATCCAGGCGTTGTGTTTTCCACTTTGATGCTCTCCTTCGTCTTCCTTGATGGCTTGCGGTGTGCTGTGCTTGTACGTTCCACTTTCCATTCCCCCTCCTCCTCCTCCTCCTTCTTCTTCTTCTTCTGTCACGGAGGGCAGCATCACGATGCTGTCGCAAGCTACGTCTCGCTACTTGGGCTGGTCAAGGATACCGATGCCCAAGTCCAGAGAAGGCCGAACCATGGGGACGAAGTTGGTTTGGCATCATGGCTGCCGGTGCTGGAAAACCTCTGCTGCTGAGAAACCCGCTACCATCGCCAGTGGTGCGGATTTTAATGTACATTCCTCTCTGTATTAACTTTTAGACTCGTAGCTAGCTCTTTAGAATTTTGCAGAAAAAGTTTTAACAGCTGGCAGTGTTTATAGTAATATCTTGTTTTTTTCTTATTATATTCTCGGAATGTTGTACTATGAAGTGAGCACAAGCAAAAAATGAGCTGTCGTAGAGATAAAATATTTAAGGTAGATGTGCCGATGGATAAGATAAGAAATACGAACATTAGACATATTTAAGATAATATGAACACATACTTAAGCATCCAATAAATGCTTTGGTTAGGCGATATGAGACTACGATAAATATGTACATTAATGGAGGAAGAGCGAGAGCAAGGAAGATTTGATTAGCGACGATAAAATTCATTTGAATATAAATAATAATATAGTAGGGGATTGAGTCCGATGACACGTAGGAGGATCCATATTGCCGATATGATTTAATGAGATAAAAACTTGGTTGTTGTTGTATTATATTCTTGGTCAAATCCGTTAGATACTATCATCTCTAGTAGTGGCATTGGCTTTAACTTCAGCAAGCTAAACGTACAGTATCCATGTTCCCGCTTGAAGGAAGTATTAGATAAAACTATTAGAACCTAGTCTAAGGCATGCATGCCTAATCTTATACCTAAATTTTAGATAGAATTAGATTATGTTTAATGGCTATAAATGCATGAATTGTGACTCCATTTCATACAACAATTTCATAATACAACATTTGATCTTTCTCAGCTAAGAACTAATAATTAAGTGCCTTTTAGTAAATAAACAAGAGATGGCATTGTTAAACTTCCACGTCAGTTTGTTATGTTTGTTCTCTATATTAAATGTTCATATTGAGAATTACATCTTTGATTTCATACACTCAGGATAACGATTGTACAGATTGTTCAGATTCAGTTTTTCATGTGCAAACTCTTCGAGAATTTCCCGTTAAAAAGCTTTATGGAGAAGTTGTCCTGGTGCGATTTGATTCTGGTCTTCTGCTGAATTCAAAGGATTTGGATTGTGTGCCACTAAATAGAGCACTTTCTACCATTAAATATTTACATAATGCTGGGGCCAAAGTAGTTTTACTAAGTAGTTGGTTTCAGTCCAATGCTTCAGTGCTTCTTTCTGAAGAAGCCTTTGCAGGTTAGTATTACTTACATGAGTCTCTGTGTGTTGGGCTCTGCTATGTTTCCTAAAAGGTTTCATTAAATTAACCATAATAGTTATAGTATCCTGGTAATAACATTTAATTTATCATGTTTTAGGTTGCTGACATGTCAAAATATAGAAACTTGTAATTTTTTTTAAAAATCTCGTTAAAGTATTAATCTAAGCTATATCTTTGACTTTTGAAATTTTTCTTGGCATCATTAGCAGATCACTTGTCATCGCTTCTAAAAGTTAAAGTTGTGCCAGCAAATGGTGCTTCAGCTATCACTCAATTGAAGATGAAAGAATCAGGAAAATCAGATATTCTTCTCCTTGATAATCTGACAAACTTCAAAGAAGAAGTTGCAAATTCTGTTGACTTTGCTAAGTCTTTATCATATGGCATCTCTCTCTTTGTCAATGATTCTTTCTCATTATCACATAGGATTCTTGCATCAACTGTTGGTGTTACCCGCTTTTGCTATGCATCAATTGCTGGTTTTCACTTCGAGGGGGAACTGGTCCAACTAATGAAGATCAGTGAGAGCAAGAGACGGCCATATATTGCAATAGTATTCCCTTTCATCTTCATATTTGTCACTATTTTCAATAAATTCTTGTGGATCTATAGATTAGTGCATGTATCCTTTTTCTACAAAGGAGTGTTATGAGTTTGGCGCTTAGATAATTCAGAATTATTTACCAGATAATATGTTTTTGATGATATTTGAACATCTAGGTCTGACTTAGTTCTGCTTATGAGATGGTGGTATTTATGGAGTTTTAGTAGCAGATGTACATTCCTCAGAATTCTAGTGTGTGTGTGTGTGTGTGTTTATATATTGGAATAGAGGATGTGAAATAATATTTTTTGGAAATATAGATAAAGTTATGATCTGTCTGTGTATATCACTATTTTAATGTTTCTTTATGTTCTGGTTATGTTGTTTGTTTTTGTCGTTTTCAATATTAATAAAGTATTTATGCTTTAATTGTAGATTTGTGAAGGCTTAAACTATCATTCCATGCTGGAGTGTTTGTCAAGGTAGGAATATGGAGTTCACTACTGTCGGCACGCTTCAAAGTGTCATGAGATCAACTCAAATATTTGAGTTCTAACTCTTGACAATCTTCCAAACAGCTTGTCTACCTTATATAAACTCTAGCAATTAGAAAGTTAATTAAATTTTAGAGTAAGAAGTTATACTTATATAATAAAATTCTCAGTTGTTGGTTATAGATTACTAATACCAAGATGAATGAGCTACATTTGATGAATGCATTAGCTTTTGTAGCATTCTACAAGATGGACCCTATAAGTTTTCAAAATTTAGATTAAATAATGATCCTAGGATGTTAGAACTAGTTTCTACACATGTGCATAACTATTTCTTGGCTAACCATTATAATTTAGACTTGATTGGTAATACTACAAGCACATAATATAGATACATCTTGGTTTTCTAACTCAATTTCACTCTTGTTTCAGCTAGTGCAATGTTTGATGCTTTCTCTCTTCTCCTCTCTTTTTACATAGTGAGTTAGAGGGAAAATTATATTTCATATGCCAAAGAAGTTTACAGTTATATATTTCAAAAGGACTTATTGCTTAGTCAGAATATATATTCAACAAGGTAATATACAACTAGATAAAATAAACCTTATCAAATCTTATTCATTCTAACACTCCCCCTAATTGGAGGATGGATATCAATTGCTCGTTGCATAAAAAGGAAGAACGAGTGGTTGAAAGCAATTTTGTAAAAATGTTAGTGTCCTTTGTAGGAAGTGTATTGTGTGCTAATCCTTTTAGATAGCACTATATCGCTAATGAAGTGGCAGTTACTTTAATGTGCTTATGCATTCATAGAATATTGGTGTTGTTTGGAATGTAGATAGTTGCCTAATTATCACAATTCATCGGGGGTTGAAATCTTGTATTGTGTCGAGTGGCAAGGTTGAAATTTATGGCTCGGATAAATTAGTGTAACTCGATACTACTCGCCACATAGAATGTCTCTTATGCCTCTATGCCAATCATGTTGATGAGTATCATTATATGCCAACTCTCGACACCCCTTGGTAAGATACAACAAAGGTCGGGATAAATTGAGATAATGTTGTTATTTTTTTTGTAGATTAAGTCCATACAAGATAATGTCATCCTAGGTTACAAAAACATAGACAATTAAAAACTTTTTATTGTAAATACATGATAGTTTGACTATGATAAAGATACGAAAAGAGTATTTTTATCATTTAGTACAAAGAAAAGTACACAATTTCTAAGATCAGAGGTAGATTCGAAAGGCCAGGGTTAAAGTATGATACGTGGAGCAAGCTTAGAGAGCTTAGTGGATTTAAGATATTAGAGGCCCAACATGAGGTGTACTTTGAGGTGGACTTGAAAGGATAGAGAAGGATGACATTTAAAATAGAGCAAGTTCAAAGGGCTTGGTGCATCTAAGGTACTAGAAGCCTTCATGAAGAGTACTCTACGTTGTCTTAAAACGAGGTTGACTTGTAGGCGAGAGGTGAAGGATGACACATGGAACGAGCTTATAGAACTTTGTAATCCAAGGCAATGTTCTAAATTTTGCTAGGCGCTAGTCGGGCGCCAGACCAGCACCGCTAGGCGGATTCCACGGTATCAACATAAATTACATAATAAATCACATTCTATAACTCCAACAATAACATCAAATTTTAAATGAGTTTAAAATTACACCTCTAATAAAATATCACAAGTTTATTCTACTCCTCCATAATTTTCAACAACTTGTTCTTCATCGGACACAAACGTAATATTATCATCGGACACAAACTCAAAGTTACATTTCAGTATTTTTAAATTGGGTTTTAAATTTAAAAGCCCAAACTAAAAAAAAAAACATGAAAACCTTACACTATTTTTGTGGTGCCTAGATGACTCGACCAATTAGTCCGCGCCTAGGGCCACTTAATCTTGTCTAGGAGCCAAGGCCGCTTAGGCTGAGCGACTAGCATGTTTTAGGTGTGGCTGGCTGGCGCCTAGCGCCTAGGCAACTGCCTAGGCCAATTTTTAGAACATTGATTTAAGGAATTAAGAGCCGAACGTGAGGTGGACTCGAGGGCAACAAGGAGCATTGACAAGATTGAAGACTTGGCATGAAAGTTGTCAGAAATTACAAGTGGTATATAATCTTGGGCTTTTGTTTTTGAGTAGCAACATTCATGATGATGGTTTTAGTTAGAGGGAGTAGACTAGCTAATCTATTAGCTTGGTTGAAGCCATTGATTTAGAGGCAATAGGCCCTAGTCTCAGTTAACGACTTAGTTCAATCTTGTTTTTTTTTTGCTTAGTCATACAAAGCTGGAAGCCGAGTGAAGGAGTGGCCACCTACTTGATTAAAACCAATTGCAAGTGGACCCAATAGATTTTACATTTCAGTCGACTACGGAGTCAACCCAAGTTTAAAATCTCAAATTGGATATGCAGTCGACCCAAGTTTAAAATTTCAAATCGTGCTAGAGTTTTGATGACTAACCGAAATGATTCTATTCCAATACAATATCGTACTGTATCGATATAGTCTCAACAACAATAATTAATTAAACTATTATATAATTTTTAACAAATAAATTAACCTAAGCCAAATTTATTCATTATCAATTATATAAATTAGTTATAAATTGCATAACAAATTATATTAGGCAAGATTTCTAATAGGTTGAATAAATCTGGGAGATGCAAATAGGTATAATTTAGGATATGCCCAATAAAACTTAAAGGTACATATCTGACCTCTAAATCTTTAGCAATCTGCAGTTATCATGAATGAGGCTCAATTGTTAAAAATTGACTAGAGTTAGAAGAAAGAAATCCAAGAAGAGGAACCCATGATAAGTCAGAATGCTTCAGGCTCTGAATATGTGTAACTGCTTCCGTTACTTGGCTACAAGCTATAGAGCCTACAACAGATCCATCCAGAAGAACATGAAGAACTTCAAGAGTGCTACAATGGTAGAGCTTCTGAAGAAATGGTGCCATTCCAATCCCATCAACTTTCTTATGTTGAGAAAGTTTTTAGTTTTTCCTTTCGGATTATAGGAAGATTGAACACCTAAAGTAACTTTCTTATCTGAGAAAGTTTTTAGTTTTTCCTTTTGAATTATACGAACATGAAATATGTGAAGTAGGAGAACAAAAATTATTTATTAGTTAAAGAACACCTAACATACAATCAGGTAGCAACTCTGGGTAGTTTGCTAATGATTGGATAAGTTTAACATGCAATGATGTGAAAACAGATGCCAGGACAAATATGAAACAAGAGAAACCACAGACAGACATTTGACTGCTTCCATTTTAATAGGTAAAATGCATTTATTCTACAGGAAAACAAAGACAAGAAGAGATAGGAGTATGCAAAACTAGAAATGTAGAAAACATGATTTACAATTTTAGTTACAAACTATGAACTTATGATAGGAACAAGTCATATATGGTTAAACAAACCACAGTGCTCCCCCTCAGTTGCATGGACCTGACAAAGGACGTTGAAATTAAACAAATCCTTGATCTTTAAAATTCTAATAACTTGAGATGCACTGCAACACTTATTAATCACATAAGAAAGATTGCTAACAAAACAGATTTGCACTAGCATAGATGTGAAGGAGCAAAATTTACTGAACATTGGCTCCAAACTCATGGCACTGGATCAATCAATTCTCAACCTTTTCACTTCAGAAGCAACTTTATCAAGCTTAAAACACATAAAAGCAGCAGCTTCACCATGCTCCTACAACAATATAATAGGAAAAATTAATGCAAGATAGATGTTGGCTAAGATCAGCTGATTTGATACAGGTTCCCCTGCACCATTACTTGTTGAACCTGGGTTGCCTCTCTCCAGTAGAGGAAGGTTCCCTAGAGTTGATGGTGAACATGTAACTGAAGTCTTTCATAGTCGTGTCCTTAAGGGTTGGATACTTTGAGTCAAACACGCTGATGCAACTGACAAGGATGTGGGGTGCATGGTCATAAGCTTTCCTTCTGCCGTTGAAGAGGGTATAGACAATGCCGAACTTAGAGATGTCAGTGTGAAGGAGACAACACAAGGTGAAGAGGGGTGAGCAGTGTTGAGCTATGAAGGCGAAGGAAGAGGATGAAGAGGTAGACGAAGGCGGTAGAAAAGGAAGAGGTAGACAAAGGTGGAGGAAGAGGCAGAAAAATCTCATCATGGAGATTGAACCCTAGTCATGCTTCATTTGCTCGCAAATGTTCACATAGGAGGAAGACAACTCTTGTGGCCATAACTTATGCCATTTTGCGCTTTGATCAGCCAACATAACAAAATGTTTTGCCCATATTGATTGATATGAATCAATGCCTTGATCCATGGAATCAATTGAACTTTGAGGGGTTGGTGAACATAATGATTTTGTTTGAGCAATGGTTAACTGGAGGTATTTTTTTGGTTGATTAGTGATACAAGTGACTCACTGAATAAACTATATATGCTCGAGCAGTTGAATGAGGCTTTTCTGAGACGGGAAAAATAGAGCCATTAGAGTAACATTGTTGTGAATTTCTAAACATTGTTGTTGATTGAATTTCTAAAGCTAATGAATTTTGGGTTGTAAAGGATGCTCAAAAATGTTGTGAATTTTCCTATCACCAATTGCTTAAGAGTTACAACTCCTTTAGTAATCATCATTTTTGAGCTTTACATTTCATTTCTATAACATTGTAATCATCATAAAGGTTGAGATTGTAGAAGACTTGCTCTATCACCTTTTGTAAAGGAGTTAATTATGGAAATTATAATAGATTTATTGAGAATGACTCACCTAATGAGATATAGGTGTTGGAATAGGAGTGGAGTCTTCAAACCACATTAACAAATATGTTAATATTGTCTTTATTACAATTTTTCTATGTGAATAAGTGACTCACACGTAAATCACTCACATGAGACCTAACATTTTAATTGTCATTGAGTTTTATAAGCAAATTTGATTTTAGGATTTCGCTATTCAACTCCTCCCCTTCTAACCACATCAAACTTTACTTGAGCCTCTTTCGAATCTATCTTCAACCCTACAATTGATATCAAAACACAAGGATCTTATCTGAAGGATTAGCATTTTTAAGCAATGGCTTGCATACACTTTTTACCGCCAACATTTAAAGGAGATCTCAATGAATGGAGAAGAAGAATGGGGACCTATTTTAGAATTGATTTTGACGTATCTCTTACCATGTAAGAAGGGTATCTTTAAGAGATAAAGATGAAGATTTGATAGAGATGAGAATATGGACAAAAAATGCAAAAGGATTAGTAGATAATGTATGGAAACACTCAAGCCTCTTGATGAATACTCTGCCAAGAGTTGAATAAAATTGGGACAAAATACAAGAACGCTAAAGAAGCTAATAGAATTGAATCAGGAGACTTTTGATTCAAAGCTTGCAAAGAGTGATTTTGCAAGAATAAAATTCAATACATTCAAGATAACGGAAGGAGAATTGGCCACAAAAAATTCACTAAATATTCTATGAGTTGATAATGACATGTGAATATCAGAAAAGAAATAACAAATAGGGTTATGCTCTGAATGCACTCAATTGATTCCTAAAACTCTACAATGGTTCTCAATTGTGAATGCACATTATTTGTTAACAAATCTTGAGGTGTGCACTCTAGAAGACCTCTTCTTAATAATTGGAGTTGCATGAAGTGGAACATATAGATGCTGAGAAGCAATAGAGGTAAAGCAAAGTAAAGGGGTTTCATTTGTAGCTCAATGGGAATAAAAAAGGAAAATCTTATCATCATCCTCTTCATCATCTATTCTTCATCCTTATCATCATTAGAGAGTATTGAGGAATCTCAAAGCTTGCTTGGTGAAAAGTTCGCTTGGTGAAGAGAACATTGAAGAAAAATATAAACTTGAGTAAGAATTAGATTAGAAAGATACTCAAGGGCAAGAAGAAGGTGAAGAAGAGGTTTTTTTGGATGATTCAATTATGACCAAAAAGGGCACATAAGAGGCAATTGCCCCAAATAGTGAAAAAGGTTAGGGAAAATGGGAAAGAAAAAGTGGAAGAATAGAAAAAGAAACATGATTCATAAGGACAACTTGGGATAATACATAAACACCTAAAGAAGAAAAAACAAGTGGAAAAGTAAAGAAACAAATACAACCTAGCACTCGTTGCACTACATGATGTTGTCTTATCAAGTGACGAGAAAGACTCTAGCTCAAGCCAAGGGGAGCATCACACACTACAGATGATGAGGTCAACTCTCCACTTATAGATGAATTACTTGATACTATTATTAGTTTAACTAAATCTTCATTAAAGGCTAAAGGTAAAAAAAATAACTAAAAAAACTAGTTCAAACACTAAAGGATACAATTAGCTCATTGAGACCACCATGTGATGAATCACATGAACATGATAAACTTAACCCGAGACTCAAGTTAAGGAACTCGAGGTTGAAAATGAATATTTTGTCACAAGTGTTGCACTTGAAGAAATTTAGACATGATAATTGGAAGCTAGAGGGGTAGCTACAATAAAGTCGGGTTGAGATACAACTCAAAATCTAAGAACAAACTTTATTCTTCAATCATAGTTGTAGGTCAATCCAAACATAAGAAAATGACGAATGAACCCTATTGGAATGAGCTTAGAAAGGCCAAAAATATTCCCCAAAAGTGGATTTCTAAGAGGTACTTAGTAAATTCCGTTAGGCGTAACCTATATTAGTTGCCTTAGATTGGGTTAGGGGATGCCAACAATTAAGGTAGAATGTGTAATTGACCCCTAGTTAGTTTGCACCATGGAACAAAGTTTCGTGCCGTGCCGCCCGGCATGGCCGATACTGTATCGTTCCGTCCCCGTGCCGAAACCGGCACGGGTGCGGCACGCGCAGGAATCGCGCGCCGAAGGC
>JBAMIB010000078.1:3544131-3561049 GCA_037177415.1 Kaempferia rotunda | reverse complement strand
TAATAGAATATCAGAAGAGAAGGTTGTTTATTTCCAGACAAGGATAGATCCATGAAAAAGAGGTGGGATAGGCTTTGAATGTCGAAGGGATGAGCTAAGTAAAAAATATTTTTATAAAAAAAAACAATATGTAATAAATCTAATAACTTTTTTATAAAATATTTTTTATAATATGCGATAAAAAAAACTTTGTATAGCCTAGGACAACCCTTAAGATGGTTCCCTCCCTTTAGGATTAGTAGGACGAACCCTAAAAAATCTGAATTATTAATAGCAATCCTGTTTTAAAATTATCAAAAGGGACTTCTTTGTACTTTGTTAATCTAACCACGTAAATAGGAATGAATCAACAACATATAACCCAATTCATAACATAAATTAATGTGTACTGTTTGTACAAAATAACTCTAACGTCATGTTTACTTAGAGGCGCAAATCAGATGGATTCTAGATCCATTGAGGTACTTTTGGTTGTTTACTTATCTTAAATAACATCGACGGATGGATTTAAAATACGTCCGTGATCAAATTTGATTCTCATCCACTAAAAATCGGATGGAACACTTCCATCAATCCTTCCCTCTCGCTTCGACAACTCTTCCAAGTTGTTCGACAACCAATAATGAGGTTGCGAGGCATGAGGACATGGGTGTCGCGGATGAGCTATCGGTGACACCTCGGGAGTATAAAATAACCATCGATGATGGAAAATATCCCTTAGTGCCAATTACTGATACAATATGAGAGTAGATCTTTTTATCCATAAATTTATGATCATTTCCTTGTCTCTTTTGATCCTACTGTTGGATCAGATCAAGAGAGATCAATGCATAAATCTTATGTCTAATCCAATGATAAAGATTACAAGGGACTAAGAAATGACAATAATTTATGAACAAGAGAATCACCCCAAATACAATATGATATGAAGCCAATATTGCAAAATAAAAAAACACGCACATAATTGACATAGTAAGATAAAGAAAAGAAATCGATTATATATTTATATAGGTAAAGGTAAAGGTAAAGGTAAAGGTAAAGGTAAAGGTAAAAGTAAAAGTCTTGCATGCACGTACGACTTTAAAATTACTTGTAAAATAGAAAAGAGGAAAGCAATGAAATAGAAACAAATATCAAACGATAAGTAAAAAAAATTAAAAAAAAAAACATGCAAATGAATAGAAAATGAACCATCTCGAAGTAACATAGAATCGACAACCAGGATCTCTAAGTGATAGTAGAATTTCTATCTACAAATCTAGAAGTTAAAGAAAAAGGGATAATAAGTATAAATGACTCAGCAGTGAGATAGTACATGAAACAAATTAAGAGTAAAAACACTAATATAATCATCTACAAACTTGATCAACCAAATATGACAAATAAATTGGGTATACATCTTGTACATCCAAATCCTGCATAAAACTAATACATAATAAGCATATCACAAATACTCAATATAGGTAATAACATGCTACCACAAATGAGACTCATGAGACAGTCAAGGTGTATCCACTGTCTGCACACAATAACATTCTACTACTAATGGATCTCATGGACAGACAGGATGAATAAGTAGCTATCTAGCTACTGATTGCATGCAACAATATGTTGCCACGAATGAATCTCATGGGCAGATAGAATGAGTAGGTAGCTATCACGAATGAGTTTTGTAGGCAGTCAAAATGTATGAAAGACTACTATATGCGCACAACAACATACTAGTACAAATGAGTCTCATGGATAGATAGGGTGTACATATAGTATAAACATAATAACAATCAATTCAAGTGTAGTAATAATCATATCTAAGAGTAAAGCTCTATAAGCTACACTATAGTATCACTAACATAAAGGCATCAGTATAAATACAATAAATATCATGGATAGTGACGAGACTACATAGATATCAAAATAGATTAAAATAAGCTCAAACGAGTAAGTATCAAACTAAAGAAGCAAATGGATTGGAGTCACGGCAAGCAAGTGAATGCTACATAATCAACATAAATAAATGATAATCATCTACTATGACCAAAGATCTAAAGAGGTCAAACAAAGATCCCTATGGGGGTGCCCAGTTGACTAGAGGGTGACAAATTTGCTATAATGGGACAAAGATCAAATCTGGGGTGACACATGCCCTTGAGGAAAGCTCATCCCATCTTCTAGTCATGGTCGGCTATAAATTAACCTGTGATTTACTTACCTTCACATCACCTCGGGATAGGCTGTGCGGGGCATTTGAGGTGAACATTATCACCTTTTACTATAAGAAAGAGGTTAAAGAAGGAACTATCTACTTCTAAATGTAGAATGTCTTTTGATGTCTTCAAATTAGAGGGCATGTCTCGAGATCAAACCCTATAAGTATCCTATATGAAACAAATCAAAGTACTAGAATGATTCTACTTAACAAAAAAAAATCTATGTATGTTAATATCAATTTATTTCCCTCTTTTTCTTAGTAATCATCTTAATTTCTTAATTGTGGTGTAGTAATTCTCAACTAATTGAGAACCAAATTTACATCATCTAATTAATTAATTTATTCAAATTAATTATGAATTAACAACTCAATCAATTAAACTTATTTCTTCTAAGTTTGATTACTTTAAAAATTAATTATTCATTTTAATTTTACACCAAATTAATTTACACTTTAATCAATTAAACTCAATGAATACTTGATTATCAATACTTACCAATTAATCAAATCATATTAATTACTCATTTCCAATACATTTAATGTTATTGATTAAATCTAGTTAACTACATTAATCATAAAGTATTCATTTAATTAAACTTAATCTTAATTAATCAAACACCATTTAATTAATCAACAACTTTGATTAATTAGATAAACAGATTTATCAAATAATTAAACAGGTTAATTTTGATTAATTACATAATAGTTATTCACTTAAATCAAACAACCCTAATTCAATTATCAAATATCTACTTCACAATTAAGTTAGATCAGTTTCTTAATCTACTGGATCAATCATATTTACGTCCCCTCGGAGCGGTGCGATGGTTAAGACATGGGAGGTTGTCATATGAGGTCTAGAGATCGAAATTCGGCACGTCCGAGCATATACCTCCCTCATGTCTTGACCATTTGCACAAATGGCTAGTAGCCACCTGTGATTTACCTCCTCCGTGTTAACCTGGGGACGGGTTGGCGGGAGCGCTGGGGCGTCTTTTACCATATGGATCAATCATATTCACTTATCATCCAACTAATTAATTAATTAACTAACTAAAAGTCAAATAAATTCGTTATCGAACTCTTGGTTTTCTTCTCAGATTGGCTCTCAGTGATAGTGGCAAGCAATCGACGGTGGTGTTGAGGTTGGTGGCCAACGTCGGTGTGTGCATCAGGTGAAGAAAATGAAGACATGGCGATCAAGACAACGATAACGATGGAGTGCTATTGACCGTTCATGACAGTCGTCGATGGAGAACAATGGCGTGCCACCGATTGCTCACGGTGAGTATCTCAGAAAGCACTACAATTGTTTTCGTTGTTCTCCAGTGACAGGGAAGCGACAACAGCAAAATCTGGTGCGACGACGAGAAACAGAAGTAGGCATCCCGCGGAGGGATAGGGAGAATGGGATTGGGCACCGGCGTTTGCTCCGACTACTAGCTAGGATAGTTGCGCCACGCCAGCAACCAAGCGCAGAGGGCAACGTTTGTCAATCACATGGCGGAGGCGAGAGGTTAAAACATAGGTTTTTAATGTAAACCATACCTTAATAAATTCAATGAACTACTAACTTAATTAGATAGCCCAACCAGTTTTCCAAAACCCTAAGTGGTTTATCCCAATAAAATATCTAAAAATTCATTTTAAATTCTTAAAACAATCTATTAAATTATATACATTCATAAATTTATTTCCTTAATACTAATTAATTATATTATTATCATTTTTCTAAATAAATCCAATTTGTCCAATTTCAATAGTTTTTAATTCTCATTATCGTGTGTGTATATAGAATTTAGGGTTTAGTCAATCATCAACTAGTTGAAGACAACTTCAATTAATTAGATCATTAACTATAATCATCCCATTGGTTAATTCTTCGCTTAAGTTAAATAGTATCTTCTCTTAAGTACAAGTCTCTTAACTCTCAACTCACTTAAAAGTTTAACCTGTTGGAGATCAGACAACTAAGTTAGAGGGGTTAAATAACAAACACTAAGCTGCAAGTGATGATCATATACTCCTGCTATGAAACAAACAATCAACCACTTACACATTCACTAACACATGGGGTTGCCCCACATGCTTGCACAATTGATACTTACATGTGATATTGCTGCAATAGATCATAGAGTAGATCCTCGGAGTGTGCGAAATGCATCATGAGTCACATGACCCCATGCATAGGGCTATTTGTGTTGGGTGAAATCCTCCGTGATGTATCTCCTTTCCAAATCATATGGGGTATAACCTTTTGCTAACTAACACATGAGGCTTACATGGTTCAATAACCCCAAAGTTCCTACTTTACGACCAATAACATCAATGGATCACTCTTGAAAATATTATATTTTCTCATTCTCAACCAATTATCATAGGTGGAGAAACCTCTTACTATCACTAGAGATTACAAAAAATATATAGAAATACAAGGTTTCTAATATGGTTTAACCAAACCTATTTTGTCTGCCTTCAAGCCACCTCGAACTCCTTTTATAGCCTTTAAAATTCTTTTGTAAGTCTAGCTGCTACCTAACAAATGACTAATATGCGGTCATCAATCGATTGATCGTCACGATCCAACCGTTATTGCACAACAATAGCTCATTTCTATTTTTCACATCAGCCACCAATTGATTGACACCATCAATCGACTCAATCACTAACATAACTATTCTGTTCACTAGGTCCTTGACCAAATTGACTACCCTACCTAATGTCCATCATTAGTCAATTAGTTAGCCCCTAAACTCCGAAGCCATTTTGGGATATTGAGTTTTGCAATCACCAATCAAACATGACTACAACCATCTCTAAGGTCAAATTCAACTGTATAGAATTCTACCCCTTGTCCCAACACTCACTTCACGGGAGTCTTACAGTTTAACTTCACCCCTCAGTCATCCACTTTCAGGCCATAACATCCCTTTGATGCACCAAGTTTTCTGGTCCTCTACATG
This sequence comes from Kaempferia rotunda, assembly GCA_037177415.1. Lineage (NCBI taxonomy): Eukaryota > Viridiplantae > Streptophyta > Magnoliopsida > Zingiberales > Zingiberaceae > Kaempferia > Kaempferia rotunda. The sequence goes on along the minus strand of JBAMIB010000078.1, from coordinate 3,555,877 downwards.
TCATCCTTCATGTGGCATGCTTATGACACCTGACCTTACACGTGTCGAAGCTTACAATCATAGCAAATAAAGATTTAAGAGAATGTGTTATATAAATTAAAATGCTTTGCTTACAATAAGTGAAAGAATTTATTGTGCTTATATAAGTTTTCAAACCTATACAACTGTTGATGTATATTTATTGTGGTTGTTTTGATCAAACTTAACCTTTCAGGTGGCTTCGATCCTCAAACACAGTAGAACTGAAAGTAAATTTTGTTCAGGAAAAAAAAGACTATATGAATTGGCCGCTAGTTATTAAAGAGTTCCAATAACTCCCTGATCATCTGCCTTTCATCCTTTGTAAGGTCAGCATCTTTGCTTCTCAAATGGGTCGTTAAATTCATTGCCTCAGTGCTCATATCCCTATTGAAAATCTGCAGTCCAAATAGAGACCACGCACGATGGATCAATTCAAAAATCCAGAGATCATGGAAGAATTCAAAGTGTAATATCTTACTTCGACATAGTTGTTTACTTGACCGTCACTGTTTGGTAATGTCAACAACTCATGTTCGTTGCACATCCATTCACCATCAACTATATATTTGTACTCGTAACGTCCCTCCTATGACAAAAATCCAAATCAACATACGTTTGTTCAGAAGCTAGTCCTAATTTACAACATAATCTTGTCATTTTGGTTCAACCAAGAAACCAATCCGATACATCAAAAAAAAAAAAAAAAAGATATTTCATTATCAATTTCCAACTTTGTTAGATCACAACATTATTGTCCATACTTCGTATCACAAATATCATCACGTCGTTAGGTTAGGCATGCACATCCAATGCAAATTCCATTGAAACATTGGCAATGCTTCAAGAAGTATTTGTTGATGTTGAAGAAGTCGATAAAGTTAACCATAGAAGTTTAGATTCGATCATGACTGTGCTAATGCTGTAATAAAAAGGCATCAATGACGTTCTAGTTCAAACATCTTGTGAATAAAACTAGTAGACTAGCGGAGTAGTCACCTAATGATAACTAGAGAATTGGTATGTCATGAAGAATCCTGTCTGATAGAATGAGTAGACTAGGGAAATGTGCAATTGTGAAACCAACATGAAGGCAGGCATGACACATTCTATTACAAAAGACTCCATTAAGGAAATTTCGATAAAGTTCAATTAGTGAAAAAAAATACTCACAGGTAATTCCTTCTCAAGAATCCATACTCCCCGATCTTTGTTGAACTTAAGAGGAATTTTCTGAAAAAACAGAAATGATTCGTTGGTGAAAGAAATCCTTTCATGATAAAAATATAATGTCCAACATGCTCCCCGTCTATAGCAACTATTATTAATTGAAAAGAGAATAATTGCATTCATCACATATAAAGGACACTAACATGCTACTTGATAGCTAAGCTAGCAATTTAGGGTAAAATATGTATCAATTTTATGTTTTGACACTCCTAAATTTGGAGCACAGAAATTATCATGCTCTAACAAGGGCAGAAATTGACAGCTTGGGTCAGCATGTAGGGAATAATCGGTTGAAACAAGAGAAACTAGAGGTTTTGCATTTACTCTTAAAAGAGATAAAAGAGGAGAAAATATTGAAAGAACTAACATATAATATTACTTCAAGTGAGAAAATGTTGGAAAGGAAAACAAGTTATATCATCTATTCCCAAAAGAGAGGAAATGCTAGAAATAGGAAAGTAATGTTTAAAGTAGCAATCAATGGAGCAACTTGATTAAAGTGTTGTAGTTAAAACAATAAGGTCAATATTCCAGAAGTTAATCTGAGATGAAACATCGAGATAGTAATTTCTTAAGAAAACTGAGTTCCATTTTATATAACTGCTAGGTTTCCTTATGTGGGTTAAATATGTAGGCACTTCCTAGGTACACCTTTATTCGCTGAGATGACACTAACAGAGATGAGCATGCAGGAGGGTAGCTACTTGGAGATCGTGAAGAGGGTAATGTGGTGTTGGCAATGGTTATAGCTTCAGCAAGAATTTTGTCAGGTGAAAGCATCGAAGGGTCTTGCAGAGACATTAAGATTGCAATTTTCTCCACTATCATAGAGATCCTTCCCTTTATTACCCCATCCCTTCAATTATAATGGCTAAATTTCAAGATTAATTATAATGGTTACATTTCAAGACTATTAATTTGCCTTATTGCTACTCAAAGAAACCTTAAGGATAAGTTGTGCAAACAACATTATTTTAACCAAGAGAGGCCAGAAGAATGTAAAATGGTAAAGAATACCCTTCAAAGTGTTAAGTTGTGCAAACTTTAATTAAGTGGTGTGATCAATTGATCATATATGTTTTCTATTGTACATTTAAATCAAAAGAAGTCATAATCATAGTTGTAAATAAATCAAAAGCATAGCAAATAGCATACCTGACCCCATCCAATGTCAAGTCCAGAAATCTCAACCGAGGAACACCCACCATCTTTCCACATTAGGGTCACAGGGCTCTTAGATAGTCCTGTAAGCTACAAACATAGTGCAACAAAGATTAGTAGTCCAGCAAGAAATTATGGTATGAAGTCTAATAGTGCATTATATTGATAAGCACTATTATGTGCAAACTGCAAACAAATTGCAATCGTGACATGTGGTAGTAGATTTGCATTGATTTCAGCATAGCCATGATGTAGGTAGAACTGCAAAAGGATGCTCCAACACTGGGAAGTGGAAATAAGTTTCCTCTTCCTTCAACAACAGTAACACACACCTAAAAATAATGAACTTAACGAACCTTGGGTGGCAGATGATATTCTTTTTCAACCTATGTTAGCAGCTTAATTGTGATTCATTTCGAGGAAGATCGAAGATGATCTTCAAACAAGAAGATAAGAGAGAAAGAATTGGGAGCTGAAACATACTCCTATCCTCCTATCTATTTTCCGCTCCATGTTATAGAATGCATAAATGTTCGTGCTGCTCCCATTTCTCTACACTCACTAAATACTCCCACTAAACCAGACAAACTAGTAACACAAATTAGACATAGAACTCCATAAAACTGACCACTATTGCTATTCAAGTACATAGGGACCACAACATTACTAACAACACATTCTGCATATAACTAACCGCTACTCTCTTCCATCATTTCCACCTTGTCTGTTTTACTCTCTGATGTTGCACTAAAGCTCAAGCACAAAGAAAGGAAACAGCTCAACAATTTTTTGGGGGATTTTCATAGATTTTGTCTACTAAAGGCAGTCACTTGTTGAATTTCTAGTTGTCGATGGGTGGAACTGATAGCTTGTCGACTTGTAGGAATCGACAATCCTATTGCACACATGCTTTGCTTAAGGCTTTATTTGCCTCCACCAATGGAGTGCAACCAGGGTTTAACTAATTTCCTTCATGGTCCAATGAAATCGTCCACTCTTCTAAAACTTACCTTACCGAGGAAGAGTTTGCAGTCCCTTTGACTTGACTTAGAGACAATGTCGGTAGTATTTGTCTGGTGACCAAATGCAGTGGTTGAAATTTCATATGAAGGGATGAAGAAGGATGATTAGAGGGAGAGAGAAGGCTTGTTGTTATTGTGAATTCGTAATTGAATTCAAATGATTATATTTAGCCCAATCTTTGGCCTTATATAGACTATTCAAGTCCATTTGTTTGGGTTGTTGCTTATCTATACACATCTAAGTTTACCTAGGCTATTGAATCACTTGGACGATTCAGAATGCACCACATCAAGGCACTTGTTACGCAAATTGGTTGGTTGAATTGGTCGCACCATTAATTGATCTCACCACTTGAGTGAATTTCAACTCATTGCACGTATAGCAAATCTACATGGAAGATGAAACTTGTGATGATAATGATGCATACATGCAAAGTGCAATATGAAATAACAAAGAGCCACATTACACAACATTGCTTTAGCAAACCAACTTGTAAGTAACTTTGCATACACATCAAATTCAAAACGACAACTTCTTTTGAGCAGTTTTCCTAAAAACCAAAGTGAAAATCAAAACTAAAGAGATTTGGATCATTAGTCCAGTGGTCAGATCAATTTATCAAACCACATGTTGACCCAAACTTTGACTTCTATTAGAGTGATTGATTTATGCTAATTTGTTACACTACAAATTTATATATTTTATTCATAATGCATAATAACTTGATTTGAGGTGTCAAGATTGGACTGCCAGCAATAACAACACTCAACAATATGAAGCAAACAATAAAGCATGGCAAACTAGCAGCATAAGATATTAAAAGATGACATACACAATAAGATATCTATAGGGTTTCATTCCATCAATACACGCGCGCGCGCGTGCACACACACACTGCCTGTCCGCGATTTGTGTCCACGGCTAAGTGCGCGGGGAGCCCCGAGTACAATCACTTTGGGGAGCCCGAATCACTTCCGGGCACCTCGCGCACTCAGTCATGGATGGCCGATCGGGGAGGATATCAAAATCCTACACACACAACCCAAAATTAATATTATCAAAAGGTTGAATATACCTTTCATGCTATTTATTTAAATTTATGGGGTATATTTGAAATTTTGACCTTATGACAAAATTAGGATAATTAGTTAAAACGCATTCTTTCTTTCAATTTCTTTCTTTAAAAAAAAAATTGGCAATTGAACCTTTCTTTATTTATTATTATTTTTTTTTTTTTGGTTATCTAATTTGTAGGCAAAAGCAACTCAATTTTAGTAATTTCTATTTTTGACCATCGAATCATTGTAGTTTTCATGACTATGCTTTTGAGTACAACTATGGACTCATTACCATTATATCATGATAATTTTTGTAGTTATTTGAGGTCGAAACTCGGCACGTCCGAGCATATACCTCTCTATGCCTTGACCATTTGCACTAATAGCTAGTGGCCACCCGTGATTTACCTCCTCCGTATTGGCCTAGCGAATCACCTTTTCCGCATGATAATTTTTGTAGTTATTTGAGCTTGTTCTAGGTGTTATCATGACAAAATTATGTTAATATATAATCATATAGAGAAATAATAATTTAAATTTAAAATTATAAATACTGAATACTCTCAATTAATTAATAATACCTTGATTGGAAATGAGAGTCATGGATTCACATGAATTGCAAATCACGATTTTGTTCCTCACGAAGCAAAGACAAAAGCTTCATGAAAACCTTTGTCTTCCTCTCTGTGACTCCTTGAGAACCACTAAAGCATGAGAAGATGAGGCACTCTTCCTTCTCAATAACATCCAAGATAAATGCCAACCCTAGTTCGATCTAATTTCTCACCCTTGCACGACACCTTCCTCCTCAAGAACACCCAAGGGTTAAAGAAGACAAGGCAAAAAGGGTGTCATTGTCTAGCTCCTTAAGAATGCTTGAGAACAAGCGCCAATTTCAATGTATCCACCTTTAAATAACACCGCAATTAAGAAACTAAGTGTATTGCACAATTTCACTCTAATTGAGCTGATTTTGTTTCGATCTCAATTGATTAGCAATTATTAATATTGAACTTAGTATTAATTTGACCTTAATTAATTAAGATTTTCGTAGTCTTAAAAGGTGTCGATTCTTAGACCAAATCGGATCAATATGAGTTGACTGATCCAACCGGTCAATCCCAATGCGGATTGGCCGATTCCACCAACTATTGTAAAGAGTGAGATACATATTCTTTCTACCTAGGAAACTCACGTAGTATATCTGTTAAGGATATGAATAACTTAAGTATTGTTAATATACCAACATCAAGAATAAAAAAGCTAAAGCACAATCTATGGGCCCATTCAAGTTACTAAGTATTAACTAGTGCTAAATCTGCATGTTAAAGAAAAGGAATTTGTAAAATAAAACAAAAATAATCAATTATAATTACATATGCATCTGATGAGAAAATATTTGAGCACACAATTTATATAGGAAACAATAGGCATGTTAAATGAAGGTTATCTTTTTTCTACAAATAAAGAGATTCCACTGACCATATCGACTGTTGCATTTTTTATTGCATCCAACTTTGGGAAGCATGCTCGCCGACTCTGAAAAAAAAAACTATGAGAAAGATGACAAAGTGACACAATGCTGCAATCTGAATTTTCATTTACATAAATTAGCAACAAGTTTAAACAAAAGTCAAATATTCTCAAAAGTGATTGCCAAAATGGAAACAAAGTGCCTAAAGTTTGTTATATTTCTAAATGATGTGAAGGTGTTTTCTTGTCAAGGTATCACTTAAGTTTACATTCACATTCAAGTACCAAGTGATTTTGTTTCTTAAATTTTAAGCAGAACAAAAAAAGACAGTTATATACATCAAGGCACCTGCTTAAGTTTGAGAAAGTAACATGCTGAATATTATTATAATACCTGCAGTAGTTGATGGCCTTCATTCAGCTTATAGCCTTCAATCCAAAACATATAAGCCAACTACAGTTTAACAAACATAAGAGAAGTTACATTGAATTTCCTCATAATGCAAAACTATTTTAATAACAACTATAATCAATAAGCTTAGTTTTTAAGAGTTAAAGCTTTCAATTATACTGTGTGACTGTCCGACTAGGAAACTAGGGCAGTGTGAATGCCTGAATGACATAGAGAGCACAACTGATCTACGTGGCCCAAACAGTCATCAAACCACATTTGTCCCAATTATTTGGGATTGGCTATTAGTGAGTATATGAAGATGGAGGTATTTGGAATTGCTTATTAATATCTAGGAGTGTTAGGTCATAGGTGTAGCTTCAATAGGGAATAAAATGATTGAAACTTCATTGAGAGGGTATGGACATCTTGAACAACCAGCAATGCATTCTATAGCTAGAAGAGTTGAATCGATTATATTTGAAGGTGTAAAGGATAGAGGGAAAGGAAAAAAAGCATTTGTCGATGTAATAAGAAATGATTTTGCTGATTTGACATGTTAGAGATATAGCTTCTTATATGACTCACCAGTACATGAGCTAGCATATCGTTATAAAAAGCAAGGATAGAATGAGAAATCCACAGAGTAGTTAACTACCGCAACACCAGGTGCTCTTCCAAGCCCAGCTGTACAATGAACATAAGTTACTCCACGGTTGCGCTTAATAGCCTTGTATAATTTGCTAACAACTGCAGGAAGTCTCATCCTCAGATCAAATGCATCAAAATCCCTATGACACCCCAAATAATAGAATATAAGAGAATAATTACAACAAATTTTGAACTACGAAATACTTCTTAGTTATTACTTTTTTCAGTACTGATCAGAATCTAGGAATGAGAAGTAGAAATCTAGTGTGCAACAATAGATGTATCTAAATAATTGTGATCATTATGTAGGTGATAAACAACAGATTTGCATTACCTATGTGTCGTTGTAAACCATCTATATTAAAATCATATTAATTTAATCTATGACTCCATCAATAACAATATCCAAATTCACCTAATTTCAGCCCGAATATGCTCAATATCACCACATGCAATGGCATATTCACGGATGGCACCAATATCCACCCCAAAATATCTGCATATATGAATGAAGGAAACACATATAGGCAAATCTTTCCGATAGCATTAAAGAATAGTATGCACAACCTTCATACAATTTTCTTAAACACTATTACCGAGTCAAAGAAATGAACAATATAACTGTAATGATAAATTAGGTAGATGAAGAGATGAAGGGGGAAAAAATGAAGAATAGAACTTAAAGATGTGTAACCATCAAACAAGACAATTTGAGAATTAGAATTCAGCATGGAAACAGCTAGTGTTATCAAGGCCCTTAATAATATACTTGACATCAGTGAAAATGTAAAATGAGCATACATCCTAAGATGAAGTGGAGAGTAGGTCAAAGATTTCCATTCTTAGACTGCAAATTGTACTCCCTTACAAATAAAACTAGTCCATCAAGATCATGTATTAGGTTAATTTTGAATAAAGATTGTCACGACCAATAAGTAACAATTAGGATACTCAAGATCTGGGTCTTGCTGCAGGCAGAAGATAGTCCTCACTCCAATTTTACGAAGTTCATCAACATCTAGTGGAGTCTGAATTGCAACAATCTTAGATCAAAGATAGAAAATAACACATTCTTTTAGTCAAGAAGCAAAACAGAAGAAAACCTGTAGACAGGAACCAACTATCAGGCCTGGATATATGAAATTATAGTTCATTCCCAGATCATGCCTATATGTCAGCACTGAACACATTTGCACAAGTGCAACCTTTTAAATGGTAAACTAGCACCTAAAGAGTATCAAAATATACAAGTCTCCAAGATAACAAAGTTGACAAAATTACCAGCACCCATTGCTTTTGTCATATCATTGCTATATGTCTCAGACTTCTGATCCTTCACTTCAGCATCAACATTATCCGTATTTGAAGAAGATTTTAGAGAAACCTGGAAAGGATCGAAAAGCACAATGATTGCATATCATTAATGGGAACTAGTTAAACAAAATTGCATCCATTCGACACTTATACCCTGTTTACTCCGGAGCGTGAAGGAAAGGACTTATTACACAAAAACAGAGACAGTATCCCTCGTTTACTTCACTCAAAAATGGTTGCCACTCAAAAATAATCTACGAACAGATTCTGCATTTGTCCGCGGAATTTTTTTTCCCAATTTTTTTGTCCACCCGATATCTGGAGGAAAGAAATTTCCATCCTCATAGCAACTACCTGACAAACTCAAGTAACCAACAACCATCATCATCAACAGCGAACTCATGGCAGCAAGTCACTGACCACGAGTCCTAGTAGCAAGCCGCAATCGTGAGCTCATGACCATGAATTGTAGCTACTAGCTGCAGCTGCAGCCACTGCAAGACTGTCTGTCATTGTCCTTCCTTCCTTCCCTTCCTTCCTCCTTCATTTCACCTTTTCCCTTTTGACCAGAATGCTTTTTGTTTTCTTATACTAGAAGGATCATTCTAACCACTATTTTTATTTACAGTACAAATGAAATTATAAATGTAACTTTCACTGTAATTGTTGCTGATACTCAAAAAAAATTTCTAACTAGAGAACAATCACGAGCATAGTGACGACCAACATTAGATTTGTCAAAAACCAATACAAGTTCTATGAATATTATTCTCAAAATATCACTCCTAATCCCTATAGCCCAACTATTCAATCCCTCGATCACCAACCAAAACCCAACAAACAAAAAGTCTCCGACAATTGAAACACACTCAACCTGAACAAATCATCACAGAAAAAATATGCCTACGCAAAACGGAAGCTAACAACATCAAAATAGAGAGTCGAAACGAAGGGTTCCACTCACATTAACGGCGATGCTTCCTCGAAGATGATGAGCCCGCATCGCCCCCTAAACAAAGAAATGGAGAGGAAGGAACTGAGATTCGAAGAAATCGTGACCAACAAAGAGAAAAAAATCCACAGAAAAACTAACCAGATTTGATATCTGATGCGTTCTCAATCGGCCACCCAAGGCGGGCAAAGGCGGAGCAGACCATCGGAGAGTGTCCATAGCAGCGTGGTGGGAAAGGTGAAAAAGGAAGATGCGCTTTTAAGCGAACCTCTCGATCTCATTATATAGAGGATGACGCTTTGGTTTGTTGGATCCATAACCGACCGGTCGTGCAAATGGGTCCAAGGGCGGTTTGATTGGGTTCAGGGTCGAACCCAAATGAATTCCATTTTGGCCTTTTCTAATAATTGTTGCGTGCAAATGAATTCCATTTTAAAATGTTGAATTCAAATTGAATTCGAACTCAATAATTTATTCTATTATTCACCGACCTAAAATTTTGATTTTGAATATGCTTAAGGTTCAAATATCTTGGACCGAACTCAAATTTGAGTAAATACGAACAGCTCAAATCAAACTCAAGTTTAAATTTTGAATCGATTTCAAGTAAAAAAATTATAATTTTAAACTTCAAATAAAATTTAAATATTATATCTATTTTTTTAAACTTACATATTAATATTTTAATAATATTCAGCTTAATTTAATATTATTACAATCTTAATTGCAGACCAAATAATATTCCTGTGTTTAGTTTAGAATCACACATATGATTAACCATGTCAAAAAAATTCTTGAAAGATTGATCCGTTTATTTTATCCGTGTTGATCGGGGATGGATTATTTTTGAATGGCTCATAAATACAAACGGCTCACATATTAATATTTTTTAATCTTAACTATTATAAATTAATATAAATTATAAAATATTTTCTGAATTAGTTCGGTCTGTAAAATAAATAACTAGATGTCATATACATACACAAACAGTAAACATTAAGTATATGGCATCTAATAAATGTTGAATAATTATTTTTAGAGTTAATTGATTGGAATGTTATATAAGCTAGATGCAAGCAATAGTTTCCACAATAAAGAATAATGTCTCTATATACATAATTTATTGATTCATCTTATTTATACCATTTAACAAATCAATCTTTATAGTGCGATCGACTAGAATATCTCGTCTAACTTACTAGCCTAATTAGCTTATTTAGTATATTTAGATTGTCCAACTAACTAACCGAACACGCTTCCAAGTTTGATTGACATAATTATTGGTGTAATCGATCTCTAATTAAGGTTGACTAACTTGAGTAAGGGTGAGTTGTTGCACTCTCATAAGTGTACGAGAATGTCATTAAGTAATATAAAAGACCATCGTTTCCACAAAAATTTTTGATTAAGCACTAGTTGATTTTGCATTGTAAATTATCTAGACACTCGAAGGGTTGATTGTGTGAACAAGAAAAAGAGTGCACTAAGAAGAGAGAAAAGAAGAGGAAGTTGATCTTTGGAAGAAGAATAATTTAGAGTTTCAGTTTCATTGTGATAGTTATTGATGCGCTATGGATGGTTTAACTCTTATTCTCTACACCTATGTGTTTGTAGGATGTTGAAAGATGTATTGTATTTGCTTGATCAGGGTATAATGGAGTGTCTTCCCTAGCGAGTATCCTAATGTCACTAAGTAGAAGAGAGTAACTTAAAGAGTCCGGATTGACAGCGGACTACCTCCTGTCACAAGGCATCTCCCGGGTGTATGTCATCTAAGTTATACACAAAACACTTACTAACATAGAATTAGGGAAAACTCATTAAGTAATTAGTTAGACTCATCCATATATAAAATTGACCTCCGTTAAGAGAGCGTAGCCTAAATAAGAGAAGAAATACCCTTTCTCATCAAGACCTTGCCACTTTAATCTAAAGCACCCCAACTATGGGGATAAACAATCTATGCACATATTCAATCAAATGAAACATTTAATCACACAACCTTTATTCAAGTATTTTATCAGAAAAGAATACAGCATAAGCATGTCTGGAACTAGGAAGGTAACAAATTCATAGTGTTTACATCAACAACATATCACAAATACTCCCTACATCCTATGAATCAAATATCTACTCAATTACAAGGAGATTACAACCAAAGAGATGATATATTAAGCACTCTATAATGAACACAAGAAGATAAGGAGAAAGAGATTCATATCGATGTAGTGCCAATCTTCTCTGTTGTTCTTCTTGCTCCGGAGGTGGACGGATAGTTGGTGGAGCATTGATATGCGCTCGTGTGTCGTACCACAAAGGTATCAAATTACAAATAAGTACCAAATACCTCTATACTAAAGTAGCATAGTGATAACTCGGGTCGTCTCTCTCGCGGAACTAGTGATAGGGCGTTTGTTTTCAGATGCAGTCAAACATGGGGTTTGTTTTGGGTTTTTGTTCTCTAAACCTAATGCG
>JBAMIB010000078.1:3518108-3528488 GCA_037177415.1 Kaempferia rotunda | reverse complement strand
CGAAACTAAGGGATGCTGGGCTTCTGGGCTGCTCGTTGCGAGTGCTTTCCGATTTACCCTGATGACTGGTGGGAAACTTTTGTAGGGTCGAGCCGACCATCCTAGAGATAGTCAATGAGGTTAACTTGGTCAATCATTTTTTTTCCAGTCAAAAATTTAAAGTCTTGACTCATAAAATAAGAAAATATTATAAAGTGAAGGATAATAAATTTCATGGGATTTTAACCTCTTTTAAGTGATTACAAGGACCATTTTTTTAAATTAAAACAACCACCAAAGCTATAACAAATGTCTCTTTTTTTTAATTTAAAAAATTTGAACATCTAATATTGAACCTCACTAAAATTTTTTAAAAAAACTAAAACTTAAAATTTTAGAGGAAACCCTAGTTTTTTCTCCTCGAGCAAGGAAAATTTGATTCCATGTAAATTGTTGCCTATGTCTTTGATTGTTTTTTCGAAGAATTAACAATGATTGTCTCACAAAGTTTGCTAAGCATTATTTTATATTTATCCTTTCTTGGGTTGCCTCTCCAATGCATGAGAAACTAGGTAGATCTTCATCTTTGCTTTGTTTCTTTTTGGTCATCTCTTCTAATGAGTCAGGAAACACTATCTCTCTTCTAAACTTAGAGATATTTTTTGTAGCTCCCTTGTGACAATGTCAATTTGTAAAGATGGAGGCTTGAATGTTACTAATTTACCATACTCTTGTTTGAAAATTGACTAACGTTTAAATAAGTTGTTAAATTAAATAAACATACAATAGAATCAACTCTTCTACAGTAAGAATAATAATGAATGCTAATGCTTTGGTAGAACTTAAGGGAATTTTAAGGGTAATGAATAAGCATATCCTAAAACATATATTTGATAATAATTATTACTTAACTTAGTAGTTTTCCTAATAGTGACATGAGTTTTTCTATTAGACTAATAAGATTGTTTGGTTTAGAATTTTTTTTAGTTTTTATAGAATAGTTTTTAGGAAAAAAAATTTAAATCAAATTATCCCTCAAACTTTTTTTGTGAGAAAATTTACAAATTGATATAAATTTTTACTTGTAAATTATTTTCTAGGAATTGAGAATATAAATTGATTTTTTTTCCAAACAAAACCTAGAACTATTAGTTTGGTAGACAGAAGTAGACAAAGGAACCAAATTAATATGATGACAAGATTCTAATTAAAAGTTAATATAAATGTATACTTGTGGATGTGAATTATTTATAGAGATTCTATTTTTTATTCCTACCTTGCTATTGTATTCTTTTAATTTAGTTTATTGTTCTTAAGGCAATGTTATAATTGTGGGCCTAAACTATGGTCAATAGCATGTGGAAAATTTCTTAAATATGTTTAATTGTTTGAGGCCTTTGATGATAGTTGGATCTAAGTAGTAATGATACTCGATTATTATCAAACTGATTGCAATCTTTTTGTCCATCTTTTTGTAAGTAAGAATTCCAATAGAGTGCCTTCTGGTTCTAATAGACCATGAACTAGATCAGAATCATTCTAAGCAAATCTATAAGAAGCAATTCAATTGTTTATCAAGTCCATGTGAAAACCAAAGATCTTGAGCAACCAATCCAGCAAAACAATTTAATAGATAAAAAGATATTGTTAATTTCTTCATGCTTGTCCTAAGTTTAAAATACCATTTGTACAAATAAGAATCCCCTTCTTTACATGATTTCTCTTTTGGAGTCTCAAGTAAAGGATAATAAGGGATTCTATAAGGTTTATATGAATGGTCTTCAAAAGAATCTTTAGAAAGACTATGGGAAGGATAATTAGATCTTTAGAAGACTCATTGTATATGATCTTTTGGGGCACTTTAGGAGGCTTAAGTAGGGGATTATTACTAGTATAAAGGATTATAGAGCTTTCATTTGGCAAATTGGGTGAAGGGTCACTAGGGGTGTCTTGGGAAGACTTGAGAAAAGGATTGCCAAAGGGAGCTTTAGGTGTTAAGATAAAAAGATCATTAATCTTATGATAGGTGTTATTCATTGGGATAAAGGTTTTGATAGCCTATTGAGCAGTGCTTAATGATAGTCAGCCGTTAGTGCCTCTTTCTTGTCCAAGTGTGGAGGTTCAATTATGGATCTTTCCCTTTCTAAAGGGAAAAATTAATGAGAGGTTCTTTGAGTATTATAATTGTTTTTTTTTTAAACTTTCAAGTGTATGTTTTTTCATCCAAGTGATTTATTTTAAAATCAATACATTAGGGGAGTTCTTCAAAGTCAAATCATTAGGGAGATCTAAGATCTTAGTGTCATTGGGGTGTGCATCTTTAAGGTCAAGTCAACAAAGGAATCTTCTATTGTTAGGTCATTAACAGTGTCCTTTAAGGGGAAATATATGATGAAGTCAATAAAGGTGTTTATAAGGTTTCAATTGAATTTTAGTTTGGGTGGGAGCTTTGGGTGTTGTTACCTTTTAATAATTACTTCACTATAGATTGAAATTGTGTGTTTTTGATTTGTGATGTTATATGTTTAATAATCTCTCTAAAATGTTCTTATGATCAAGATTATATTCAATCCTTTTGGCATTATAATTGAGATCCTCTACTGAAGTAAATGAAAATAAGTTGTATTCTTTTATATTTCTAGTCTAAGCCCATTAATGAATTTAACAGTCAAACTAAGTAAAACTAGGTTCTTTTGTAATATCACAATGATTCATAAATTTATAAATTGTAATAGGTATTTTGCTGCACTTAAGTATGATCTTTGTATCTTATAAATTCATTATATAGTTGACCATCAAAGTACAGAGGAATTTATCCTTCTTTAAGTTCACGTTTCATTTTCAAACCAATGTTTGATGGCTTCTTGTCCTTACCGATCGCTAATTGAGGTCATGCATTGATAGAATACGAAGTCTTATTTCAATTAACTAATCAAGTGAAAAATGGCTTTTGTTCTAATATGTCTAGGCTTATAACAATTATTATTTTTAGTAATGTGATTTGAGTTTTCTTTGCACCTAAGATGAAGGGATAACGGGTAGGATTTCTATAATTCATGCAGCTATATGTGTATAAAGGGTGGTATTCCTCGAAGTTACTTTTATGACCCATTAAATATAGAAAATTAAATTATTAACTAAATAAATAAAACAATTCACAGATAGAAAGAAATTATAACGAGTACGCAAACCAACATAATGTAGAAGATGTCACAATATTTTTAAGTCTCCATCAATAGATCCCATACAACAATTCCGGTAAAGAAAGCCCTCAACTTTTTTTTCCTACATTTATTTTTTTTTTAAAAAAATCAACTTGGATTAATTCAATTTGGAACTGTATATCTAACTTTTATCTATCCTCGACATGATGTGTACGATACATTGCCTCTATTATGATTGCATCATGAGATTGCTTGAGCAGAAGGATGGGCTAGAGGTGCTTAACTCTGGTCTGGTGGCAATGACAAAGTGAGTCAAAGTGTTGTTGGGTGATGAGATCACTACTACAAAGGCCACCAACCGGAGCAATTGCAAGATTGTGGGTGGGTGGATGGTGATTGTGGAAATTGTGTGCTGGTGAGGAAGCTTTGCGCATGTTGAATAACATCAAAGATGGGGCTTTCAAAGCTTTGAATAGCAGGACCTTCCACTGTTACAGGCGATGTATGCAATGGCCTCATCATGCGGTTGAGTGGTTCTATAGCTGGATTGTGTGCCCACCAAGAAAATTCACTATGAGAGTATGTGTATTCACTGACACTGGTTGTTTGTAGGCTGTTAGTGGACAGTGAAGCATGTGGGCAACAAGTGTTTTTGCTGATTGGTAGTGCTAGAAGAAAGACACGATGAGGTTGGGGCGACCATGTGACAAGAAATATCTTTTCACATAGTTGTTGATGGCTTAATGAACGAGTTGGTAGCATTGGAGAATTGAAAGACAAAGGTGTAAAAATGAAGGGGTGAAAGAATGAGATTCAAGCATAAGAATCCAAAATAGATTTTGCTCTAATACTACGTAATGCAGCACAAATAAATCATACATCCAATAACTCTAACTTTCGACTCAACAAAAAGGAAAATGTTATAAAAATGAAAAATGCTCAATTTTATTTAATCTTAACCCCTTTTATCAAGTGACCATAATATTAATTGTTTGTAAAATAATATCCTAGCTTATTCCGACAAATCTCTAGTACTTTTTGAATCTAAACATCTTTTAACATTTAAAACAACTATTACAACTCAACATTTAAACAATTGTTAAAACTCAATTAAATTACAGAAATTTAAAACAAAATTCTAAAAGAAATTCCTAAAATATGTCCCCAAATTTTAGACTGTGTACTCTCCTAGTAGATCAAATTTAGGATAAGTGGTTATCCAATGAACTTTATTATAGCTCTTGTTGTTTTTGTAGCTGAAATTGTTTGACTGTCGAAGTTTGCTGTCAAAGTTACTGCTTCCTGAAGATCATTTTGTTTGTAGTCTTTCCTGCTTATGTATGATAACCAAGTAGGTGAGACTCTTCTTGGAATTAATTGGCCATGCTGTGTTAATCAAACTTGCAATATTGAAGGTGAGGAGATGCCGGTGGGACAAAATACTTCAAGTCACAAGGATGTCCAATTTGAGCATAGACAAGCTACCATAGAGCAAGTGGAATCTCCTGCTAGAGTTTTACAAGAAATAGCAACAAAATGCGGAAATAAGGTAGTTCTGAATGACCTAAGTACCTTATTATTTTAATATTCAACGTGTTGTAAAGAAGATATTGTAATGGTAAATTTTGATATCAAGGTTAACTATTCTTTACCTACATTTGTATAGATGGAGTTTCGGACCACCCTTTGTGATACGACAGAACTGCAGTTCACTATTGAGGTATTGAGAATGTGGTCAACAATGTTGTTTTTGATATCCAAATGCCTTCTTTGTTTTCTTTTCATCCATATCCTCTTGCACTAATTCCATTTGGGTTAGTATGATCCACATGGAGATTCAGGATATCTATTTTGGTGCTCTTTTATCTTCTAGTAGGGCCAAGTTGTTTCATTTGATCTTTTATTATGCATTTGTTAGCATGACTCCTACCTGAAGATTTAGGAAATTGATTTTGGTAATATTATCATCTTCTAGTAGGGGTATAGTTCCATATAATTTTTCTTCTATTAGGCCTTGGTTTTATCTCTTTTAGGATACAGTTTGGCGTCACATGTGAATTAGTGATGGCAGTTGATAGGTACAACCACCAATGGTAGCCTAAGATCAATTTCACCATTGTTGCCAATATGGTTGAAGAGAGAAATCTGATTTTGTATATAATATGCATTTATGACTGAATGATTTTATTGATGACTCTTTGCTTTTTTCCTAAATATCTCGAGATGGAAATAATGTGTGTTAATTTTCTTTCCAGGTTTGGTTTGTTGGGGAAAAGTTAGGCGATGCGGTTGGAAAAACAAGGAAGGAAGCTCTACATCGAGCTGCTGAGATATCCCTTAGACATTTGGCTGGTACATCTTTTGCTACAATAGCTATATTGCAATTTTTAAAATCAAACGTAGAGTTGATAAACAAGGGCATTCAATTTACTGATTTCTTTCCAGATCATAATACCTTCAAATCCAAAGAGATATATCTATCAGTATCTGTTGTTTCCTTCTTTTTGTTCCCTTTTCATGAAGCCAGACATTTTTTAGAATGAATTTTATTAGCCTTTTGAAATTCTATTTGTTAATGTGATTTCCTTTTATTGTTGATGTATTCTCTTACCTATGCCCTGTTAGAAGTTGGTTATGTCACACAAATTGTTTCTGAAATTATTACACTTCTTTTCTATTGTACTCTTTTACAGTTTTCATATGTTAAAGTATTCTTTATGTGCACGTAATGACGTTAGTATTTTTTGTTCCAGAGAAATACTTGTCGACTGGCCCCAATATTGCCCAAGGAGATATATATAAGTTCTCAGAGAGCAAAGAAAATGGTGTTATAAATGATTCAGTTTCTTTTGGCTGTCTGTCGTGCCCCAGAAATGATGTTGTGCCGGTAGAAAGTACTTCAGAAGATTCTCGTACGATGGATCAGAGATCACTGGGTACACAACGACCATCTTTTGTCACTTCCCTAAAAGAACTAGTATGTATCACCACTTTTGATGGCATTTCTCTGCGTATTCCAGTTTTTCCTCATGTATTTCGTTGATCTCTTTGTTCAGTGTGTTATGGAAGGTTTTAGCCTTGTTTTTAAAGATGAATCTCTACCTTCAAATGGTGCTGTTAATAAAGGGGAAGTCTCGGCACAGGTAATTCTCAACCTTTAACTTCTTTTATATACTAGTTTGAGGTGAATAAGTAATGGATTTGTCATGCTCCGAGGTAAGGTTGTTCGACAAAAAACGGACAACTTCTCCTTGTAACAGTGACAATTGAAACATAGATACATGGCCACACGACCCACAATATACAATTCCGGCCAATACGGCCGGAATAACATCCTCAACCTTATAAGAAAAATTACCCATACGGCTAGAATACAAAAGTCGATAGCCGACTCGGCTGGAAATATAAAAACACATCGGAAAAATGTGGGTTGGACACCCAAAACTCGAAACGATAGTCTACGAGCCCCAAGGCTAAATTCAAAGTTCAAATATATTTATTACAATGTCGAAATCAAGGAAATCCAACTAAGAACAAGTAAACAAAACCACAACTGGAAAACTGTCCTCAGAATGGGCATGAGATCGACAGTTGGGACACATAAAACGACTCAACTGCAACTACATAATACTTGGAAAACAAAAAAACAATAGGGTGGTGAGTCCGGGTGACTCAGTCGGTATAAATAAGACAGTGCATGATATATATAAAAATATGGAGATCAAACGTATACAATCTAAGTGAAAAATAAGAGAGTGATCATAAACAACATAATCAATACACACCAGTATTCGTCAAACACATTCAGGATAATGATCGGTAACACTCCTAGTGATCTACTACGGAACTGTCTGGAACACCTGAACAATCTATAACAACATATACATGTAATATAAATGACATGTATGAATCATAACAATCAAGTACAACAATCATATCGCAAGCAAATGCAACATATCACAATCACATGTGTCTAATATCTACTAGACATGTATGCTATATCTTTAAAAGATGCACCGCACATCATGTGCATATGAACATGTATGCATCACTCCTACACACCACTACAGCTGCCATGACATTTGTATGGTCAAGCGGGCAAGACTGACAACTGCTCGCGTCTCCAGCCGCCACAACATCAATGTGACTGAGGCAGGCAAGATGCAGAGTAGCTATCTAACTACATAGCAAAAGTCATTGTCTGCGTGACTCCAGCTACCACTACTCAGAATGGCCAAGCGGGCATGATAGGATATGCTCTACTCCATACCATCACTCCTTCCTTGAGTGACCGAATGGTCAGTCAAAAATGACCGACGACTAGCTCATACATGACGGAGCAATGCTCGCTAGCATGCATAGTGTGTTGATGAACATGATATGGATAATCACGATACAGACACAATCATCATCAATGCAACATCCCAATCAACATGAATACATCCAATCCATGATCTACCACTCACCTAAGTCTATAGGTTTGAATAGATCTAACATGTGTCTACTAATCAACATATAGGGTACAAGTAACACCTATCATACACCCCACACAAGTGGTAATGCCACATCATGTGTTCAATCAACTAGATACCTCCGATAAGTACATACCAAACCCGTGCGCCCACCCAATATAAGTTTAATCTACTTGATGCTTCCAATAGACACATCAGACACGCGTGCACACATAATATATATTTAATTAACCCGATTCTTCTAATAAACACACCAGGCACATATGTACAAATAATATAGATATAACCCGAAACATGATCCATCACTCCTATATATCTATATATATGCATAGATCTAACAAGGGTTTACTAATAACACTTGAGGTACAAAATGCAACCTATCCTACAATCCACCCAAATAGTTACGCAATGACGTATAAGTAGTCAATCAGATCAACTCTTATGATCACGTGTACACACTACATGCATACAATTAGTCAACATGATTTCTCCTATAGTGCGTATCGTACATGTGCTTGTAAACTTTACGGAGTATAGATATTCAAAGTCAAGACTGTAGTGAAATTAAACAGATCATCTCTAAAGTCAAGCAGCAAGTATCAACCAGGATATCAAAACAAATAGATTTAATGTAAAACAACCTAATTATCAAAAAGGAACTATGCATTAAGATCAATAACTAGAAGAGGCTAAGGAAGAGGTACTCACATTTATTTGTAGATCGTTCTAGTTGTCTTCGAATTTGGGTGTCTGTCTCGAGCTCATATCTACAAATAAATGATACGAAGAATTTAAGAGTCTTTTAATCAATAATCAAGCCCTATTAATTTATTAATCAACCTCTTAATTTATTCATCCTTTAATTAAATTAGGTTTAACCTCCAATTAACCTTGATCCTGCCATATTATCAACCATATTACAAATCACCCAATGAATTCAACTAAACAATAAATCCACATTTCCATAATCATCTCAACAAATCCAATTAATAATGAAATATCCCACATATTAAACAATCCACTAATTCAATCACAATAAACTGAATTAATCATCAAGTATCTCTATTGATTCATCAATTTAACTGATTAATCATATCAATCAACTCTAATTTAATTCCATCCAAGTGATTATATTAAATTAGATCCTCAATCAACCCTTATTTAATCAATCAACTAATAAATATGTAATTTATTAGTTAATAGCTAACAAGAGACCTATGATCCAATTCCAGTACAGAAATGAAATCTACTCTGTATAACTCCGATAACTAATCCATTTATTGATCAAATTAAGGTTAGCTCCGTTAACCCTAACTATTCCACAACGTAATTTGATTTAAGTTTATACATGTATCAATTTAACCCATTTGATCATCTCATTCACTAATCATTATTAAATTAAATTTAACATATGGAATTCGTTACCTAAATCAATCAATGAATTCCACAAATCCATAAATCTACCATACTTTATCTCTTATTAATTATTTGATTACACATCAACCTTGAATCAAAGTAGTACCTCAATTCCATTCACCGCCATCACCTTCCCCTTTAACATGCCTCAATTCATCTCCTTAACTTGCTAACCTAACAACAAGAGACAATCAACCCTGAATTAAGCATCAATTAATTAGTTAACTCAGATTAATCACAACAATTGAATGAAATCAGATTTACCCCTTTCGGCCACTTCTCTGGCAGCAGCCGCTACCCTACTTGAGTCTGCAAGTGGAAGAGGCGGCGACAATGACCAATGACACCAAAATCTCAAGCTACAACATTGCCGGTTTCTGCCCGCTGTGGCTGTCGGCCGCTCACGGCGGTTGGATCGGGGCTAGGGTAGAGGACTAATCAGCGGTAGACGCTGATGTTGAAGGGAGTAGCAATCTGTTCGGGGAGGAAGAGGGCAATCGGGTCGACGACAATGCTGCCCAGGGTTGCCTTGGAGAAGGGCGGCGTAGCGCAGAACGCAACCGACAAGTCGATGTAGGGAAGAGAGGAGCTTAGGGTGGCGCAATTGGAGGTGTGGTTGAACAGCTAGGGCATCAACATCAATTAGAGATCTAGGGCATGGATCGATAACATACCAACACATGCTTGCTCGATGGTCTCGGCTGCTCGCGCCGATAGGATCTTGTGAGGAGAGGGCAGCGTAGCATCTAGGTAGCAGTGGAGATCGGTCGAAGGGGTGTCGGAGCTCTCGCTCGGGCCGACGGCGTCGTTTCCCACGACGTCGATGGCTGCTATATCTCAGGTGGGTCTCGCACTTGTGAATGCCTGCGGGTTAGGGCACGGGGCAGCGTCACATAGGAGATCAACGCCATCGCTCATGGCCGGAGGAGGGATGGTGGCGTCAGGATCAACGTGTGGATGGCGACGCGCATTGAGGGGGAAAGAAGACGACGATGCAATGAAGTCGGAATCTGGGAAAGGAGATAGGAGATAAGAGTTGATTAGAAACTTGGGTGTTTATTATTTAAACTTAGGTTAAGATTAATATATATAGGTTTATTTAATCACAACTTTAACTTAATTGAATCAATCAACTTCCACTTAAGGGATATTCCAAACAGGCTTTCTCTAAGCCTAATAGATCTTTCCCCTCAAATTTGTCACACGGACTCCGATTAAATCCAATATTTTTTTTTAAAAATCTCCGAAAAATTTTATAATAGTATTCCTTCGATAATATTTATTATTTTATTATTATTTATTGTTGTATCTTACCGGATTAATTATTCACCTGCATTGTCATTATGACT
>JBAMIB010000078.1:3439820-3450610 GCA_037177415.1 Kaempferia rotunda | reverse complement strand
TCAACTTCTACAGTGTCAGTCGACAGATACAACCCTAAACCTAGGGTTTCCCTTACCGAGTACATTCACTCAGCACTCGTCCTCGTCCGACCAACCTAGACCTAGCCTTCTAGCCATCCTCCATCAGCCTTGCGTCCCTCGGATGTCTCCCCATCCTTCGCGCCTGCCTTCTGGATGCTTCCATCAGCCTCGGTCGTCGTTGCCGGTCTCACACAACTGGACTTACGCTGCCAAGACTACAAGCTTGGACTTTACGCAGCCATACATACAATTACACACATGCAATCATACAAATACAGACCAAGACTACACCCTTGGTCTTCATCCTTTGCCAAGCTCAACCTTGGACTTCACCTGTTGTACCTATCTCCTGCATACTCATAATGCATATCAGATACAATAATAAATCTAACTTAAACCTTTGCCCAAACATCAAAACCAAAGGTACCAAGATTGCTCCAACAATCTCCCCCTTTTTGATGTTTGTCAACCCAGTTTATGTTAGGGAAACATATAGGAAACATAAAACATAAATAAGCATGAAAGCAAACAAGTTATCTACTCATGCACAAATTATGGAACCTAACCCTATGCTCCCCCTTGAGCTAAGATTTTCCTTACAAAGCTACGTTGGTTTCCCACTTAAACCCAACATTTCTCCCCCTTTAACAATCATCAAAAAGGGCTCAAACAATCTTCCATTGTTGAGTTCTAACTCTTAAATGATGATTGATAACCTTGTTCTAATCCTCCATAAGATTAGATGAGGTTAACTCCCCCTTAATGGTTAAAACCTAGGCTGAAAAACTAATTTCAGCCCATGCCAGTCGCATGCTACACGAGGCAGGCGACTGGTCTAAGCCAAACAGTATACTGAACTCCAATTCAATAGTTTGTCAGCACACCACTGCAGCAGTCGCCTGGTACCCTTACCAGGCGACTACACCAGGCGATATTTTTCTGAAACAGTCGCCTGGTACACTGAAACCAGCCTAAAATGCATTTCTGACCCATTTTTCAGAAATGAATAAATAATTCAAAAGACATCCAAAAATCCCCAAATTTTGTGGAGAGGTTTATTTTACCCATATCTAATTGGGAAAAATACATATCAAAATGTATCTATTACCAATACCAAGATTGACATAAACTCCAAAACTAACTAAAAGTTTCAATGAAACTTAAACCTAAAGTCCTTGTTTTGGATTTCTCTTGATGTTTCTGCCAATATTAAACTATAATACTTCCCTAGCATTTGTTTACATGTCATTTTCACATCAAAAACCATTTTTCATGCAATATGATACCAAATCATATTTTCATGCATGCATTACCACTTAATTGTGCTAAATTCTTAGGTTTGAGACTCAACCATGTCTCCAAACCATTGACACATATACACCCTTACTCAAATCAATCCCAAAGGCTAACCTTATACTTTACCACCTTAGCCACCTCCCTAGGTGACTCAACATCCCAAAGGCTTACCTTTGAGCCCTTAGGCTTAGGCACCTCACAAGGTGGCCCAAAATCCCAAACCTTTAGGCCACTAATCGGATCCCTAAGTGGCTCAAAATCGCAAACCCTTGAGCTCCCCCTTGAGATCTTAAACTTAGCAACCTTAGCTACCTCCCTAGGTGACTTAACATTCTAAAGGCTCACCTTTGAGCCCTTATACTTATGTACCTCACAATGTGGCCCAAAATCCCAAATCCTTAGGCCACTGATTGGATCCCTAGGTGGCTTATCCACTCTGGCTGGGCTATGCACCGTTATTGCATGTTTACCCACATATCCAACTATCTTGACCTTGGACCCCTTATCCTTAGTCAACTTCTCCTTCCCTTTGACCTTGGACACTTTAATTTGTCCTTGATCATTTGTATTGCTTGTGGTGGAGCATTGCTCCCACATATGATGTATTGCCATTGGTGGAGCATTGCTCCCACATATGATGTTTTGCTTGTGGTAAAGCATTGCTCCCATATACATTGTATTGCTTGTGGTGGAGCGTTGCTCTCAATATGATGTTTGTTTGTAGTAGAATGTTGCTCCCAGATATGATTGTATCTACTAATATATGTATTGATATGTTGTACTCATATTGATTATTACCTAACATTACTCATGATATCATTTGTAGAGTAGATTGATTATATAGTAGATACATATTTATGTCATCTTTGGATGGTGAGTTTTTATCTTTGAGACTGTATACCTTTGTTTTTATTTTTCTTATATATACCATTTGACCATGCATTATCTCTGTCTATTACCAGCTCTGTCACCCAGACTCACCACCCCTATATATGTTTTATTTTCTCCAGGTAGTAGATAGATGATTGAGGAGTCGCTTGGAGAATTTTTTCTATGGTCCCACGTCACATCTGAGTTTTGTTTTTTATGCTAGCTATTCCACTATGTGCAATTTGTACTTTATTCTTTATATTCGGATTTGGTATTATAATATGTGGTCTTGATTATGGTTTTGAGCCTTATGGCCACTTTTATTCATTTTTTGATTTTATTGATGTGTAAGTCATGCCGACATATAGTATCATGTGTGGGCTATATTGTAGTGTTTTTTTTTATCTTCCACTATATTTATTTCCAACCATGTGGTTTATTGTCTATTGTATTGATACCATCCATGTTGACTGTGGCTATGTAACCTTGTTGGTAAGGTATCCAGGATTCATATGTTGTCATATGGGGGACATGTTGTCTGATCTTTGTCAGACAGTAACTCCTCTGGGGCATGACACCTTCCATTACCTTGAGGGCACCTTCCATCAGCCAGCTCGACCAGTTAACCTTCAAAACAGGTTAACTTCTCCTCACTCTCCTTTGGGTGATGCTCCGCTCATACGAAGTTGAGCTCACCCGAACCTAACTCTGACCTTCTCCTAGAACAAGCTTCCTCCATGCTTCTTGTCCTTTGAATGTTTCAGTCGCTCTCTTCTTGTCTACCGATGTACTCTTTCATAACTTTTTCTCCCTCGGATGCACCCAGTCGGTCGACTCGATTCCCTGTCATCCTTCTCCCTAGCTTCATCTTCCGCTTGACTTCTTGTGTTTCTAAGTTCCTACACACTTAGACTCAAGGGTTAAACACAACAAGATCTAACTTTAGTCGGTTGACCATATTAAAATTATTCCGGGGTACTTATAATTCTGAAGTCTTTAGGTCCATCTGTCACATTTTGTATGCATTTATTTTTATTTTTAAAAAATTACCACTCTGCGATGAATCCTTAGATTCGTCGCAAATATTTAATTTTTTAAAAATACAAATAAATGTGGCATAAATGTTGCTGC
This sequence comes from Kaempferia rotunda, assembly GCA_037177415.1. Lineage (NCBI taxonomy): Eukaryota > Viridiplantae > Streptophyta > Magnoliopsida > Zingiberales > Zingiberaceae > Kaempferia > Kaempferia rotunda. The sequence goes on along the minus strand of JBAMIB010000078.1, from coordinate 3,447,292 downwards.
TAGACCTAGTTAGAGATCTTAGAATGACATGAAACTAGTTCCTATGTATTCGTGTGAATCTCCGATGACATAAATGGTCTCAAAAATGTATGACACCTAATATATTAAGATTAATGATTTTTGCAGCAAGAATTATATTTTCAATACTCATTCATGTTTAAAATATTATGGATCTTTGGATGGAATTAATATTTGAGGTAATTTATATCATTAGGAGATTGATATACATACATAGAAGCTGGTTTCATATCATTTCGAAATCTTTAGGTTCATTTTTGAGATTTTGGACACATTTATTTTTATTTTAAATTTTTATACCAATTTGTAACGAATCACTGGATTCATCACTAATTTGTGACGAATCCAGAGTTTTATAACAATATTGGCTACATCAAGTCACAAGCTTTTGCCACAGACTCTATTTTCGTTACAGAGTTTGAAAATATTGGCACAAATTTCAAACATCGACGTTGATTGGCAATGAAATATGGGATGAAACAATATTTGTTGCTATTTTACGACAATTTTATTTCATTGCCAATTTCGCTACCAATTAACGACAAAAAATTTTCATCCCAAAATTTCATCCCTAAATTAAGATTTATTTTTTTGTAGTGTAGATTAGACTCATATTAATGTTCGTGTGCCTTCAGAGGACAAACCTAAATATTGAATGTGTAAAATGAAATTGCAACTAATGTATTAGGAGTGTGGTCCCAAGATGCAATTAATCTCTGTCTTGGTTGGGTAGGAAGGATCGATAGCTGATGGTAGAATTCTAACAGAAGAGAAGGAGAAATGGTTTAGTGGCTCCTCGTGGTATGATTCATACATTAGAACTTACTAAAACATGACTCATGATGTAGTTAAGACAAACTCAAGAATTGTTTGATAGTTTTTAAGGTTCCTATTATCTTGTGGAGGCCGGATATGGCAATTGTGATGGATTTCTTGCACCATTTCACGGCCAAAGATATCATTTGAATGGTTAGAATGAAGGACACCAATATACCACTGCCGAAGAATTATTCAATATGAAGCATTCTTCTACTAGAAATATGATAGAGAGAGTGTTTGGATTGTTAAAGAGTCGATGGGAATCCTTAGAAGCCCCTTATATTATCCAATAAAAAATTAAAATTGCATCATCATAGCATGTTGTTTACTTCATAATTTTATAAGATAGTAAATGGGTGGTTATCAATCAAATAATGAGGATAGTATACAAGATGAAGAAGAACAAGAGGAAAGCCTAAACAATATTGCAGTTGATGTAGAAGAAGAACTAGTTACTGTGATTGAGCCTTCCAATGAGTGGACTAATTTTAAAAGAAATATTTCAGTTAATATGTTCAATGCTTGGATATCTCAAAGAAATCATATATGATTTGTTGTATTTTAGATAAATATATTGGATTGCATTGCATTGGGTGCAATGAAACATTTATTTATTAATTTTATTTTTGTAATTGGCGTTATTTTTGATTTTCCCACCATTTGTTTTACGTTGATTGTGAAATAATACTTTTAAAAGCTTTAAATACTTGTCATTTTGTTTGGTTATTTAATGAAGAATGAACAATCAAAATCAAGACAAGAGAAGTCCAGGCAAGAACAAAAGAAAGTGGAAGCATGAGGAAGATGCCAAGTTTGTTGATGCACTTTTAGATATGGTGAGCATAATAGGGGTGTCAATTTAGGTAGATTGAGTAGGGTTTGAATCGAGTTGTGATTTTTTTATTTTATCTCTCAACTTGAACCCGATTCGAACTGAACCCGAAATCAACCCGAAACACCTGAACCCGAACCCAAACCCGAACAACCCGATCAATCCGAACCCAACCCGGACAACCCATATAACCCGATCCAAAAATAACTTTTTTGGCTATTTTCCAATAATTCTTCACTTTTATCTCAATACTCCATCACTATTATACTAACATTAATATTAATATACATAAAAATATTTTAATTTTAAAATACAATTTAATTTAACCCTAAAAAATCAATTCACCTTTAAATTTGGGTCAACCCAAACCCTACCCGACTCAATCCGAACACAATCTGAAACCCTCCAACCCGAACATGAAAATGTCCAACCCGAACCTGATTTTTTTTCGGATCGATTCAGATTGGGTCATCAGGTCGGATTGATTTTGGACACCCCATGAGCATATAAAGTGAAAAATGGGTTCAAACCTGGATATCTGAATTATGTTGAGGAGAAGATGCAAGTTTCTCTACCAATTATCAAACTCAGGTTTGCATATTGAATTGATTATATTTTCTCATATTGAATATTGTTGATTATTTTGTAACAATAATATTATTTATTTATTTATTTTATTATTATTTTGTATAGTTATCCTTCTCATTCAGTTTGGCAAAATAAGTCATTTCCTTTTTTATGATCTAATTATTATTTTTGGACAAGATTGAGTAACAGAAATATAAGTGTTGAAGGTCCCACGGTCCCACTGATAGTCTGATATGATGGAATACATATAGGGACAAGAAACCAATAAATTATACTTACAATGACATTGAAGCAACTGTGGAAGATGATCTTGAAGATTTGGATCCTCATCTTTCATTTTCTCCTTTGCAATCTCAAAGAAGTGATGGAGTCTACAATCAAAAAACTGAAATAAAAACAATGATAATATGACTGTCGTGACAAATATTAAAGATGCAGCTTCCATTATTTGAAGTGAAATTGGTAAAGCAAGTCACAGCAATTGGAGTTGATGCAGAAATTTTAGAAAGCGACAAAAAATTAATCCGGAGATAAGAAGGATTCCCAATCTTACTCCAGGGGAAGTCATGAAAGTAGTGTGTCAAATTAAATAGCCAAATCCCATGAGTTAATTGAAGTGTTTATTAGCATGCCTAGAGAAGAAAAAGAGCTTTTGGTTGATCTCTGAAGTTTTTGAATGAGTAAAAATAATAGTTGGCCCCATATTTAGGTGATGATTAGAAATATTTTAAATTTATATCTTTTTGGAAGTCAACACTATATTTTATTGGTTATTTGATATGTAGTTTCAATTGTTTTGATTATTATAGAGTTAAATATTTATTTAAATACATTTTAAGAATATATTTTGTCATTTGTTATTAAAAATATTAATACAATTAAAATAAAGTAAATATATTTCTTGTGTGATTGTTATTTTTATTTGTTTTCATTTAAAGTGTAATTGTACCAACACAAATAATATCATTTCATTCCTATTGTTTATTTTGGAGTTATCATAAGATTAGAATCAAATGTGTAATAAGTATTACATTCTCAACCTGATATCAAGCATTGGAATGGAGTATCTATTTCATTCTATTCTTACATTCATTCCATTCAACAGATGATTCCATTCCCACCATATTCCAATATTTATGTCTACCAAGCATGCCCTTAGGTAAATTCAGTTGCATTAAAAAACTTAACAAGAATTGTGTATAGCTTTTTTTTTAGGGATCAATAATATCTAACATCCGTTATTTTAGCTTCTTCCCACTTTAGTTTTAAATTTTGAGAAATTTGTTTTCTCTCAATCCTGGGCCAACTCAAGCCCACATTTGAAATGTAATGAGTATTATGATGTTTTCATCATTTGGTTTGCTTATTAAAATATTATTTTAATCAAGTTATCACTCAGAAAGGTAAAATTAAAATGATATTATAAAGTCACCGTTGTACAAGCTAACAACTAGTTTTTGCACATTGTATAAGCAACATGCTAGCTTATTACAAGGTCAATCGTGATCAGATAATATTCATTTGAAATGTAATAAGTGTCAAGGAGTTTCAATCATTTATTTTATTCATTAAAATATTATTTTAACTAGGTTATCATACAAAGAAGTATTATCAAAATGCAATAAAGTTACTGTTGTAAAAGTTACCATCTAGCTTCTACAATTACAGTCGAATAATCAGATAATGTATTATAAAAGCTAGTTGCTATCTTCTACACATTGTAGAAGTTAGATGTTAACTTCTACATTTGTAGATGCTAGTTGTTAGTTTCTACACGGTCGAATGATCAAATAATAAAACGGCATTTTGCAAGGTCGTTTTAAATGGGGCGCTCATTTGACTTTAATCAGAAATATATATGATACTCAAATGTGGTGTTGTTTTCGAGCCCATCTATGGCGAACTAGCCATTTGGCGGGGTGGGATAAGTTAATCCATCATCTTGGCAGATTAAAAATCTCCAACCTAACCCAATTTAAGATGGATTGCAAGTTAGACGAGTCATCTTGTGAGTCCATCAAAAATAAATAAATTTTTTTTTATGCCTAACTGTGGCATAGCCAACTTCTATATTACATGTACATGGAAATGCTATACTTGTATACTTGCAAATGGATACAAATTGATTGTATTTATATTTTTTGCGCTAGATTTATCCAAACATAGTTGCGACAAATTAACCGAACAAATTTGTATTAAAAATGACAACCAAACATCAAATACTATGTTTCAGCTAATTCCTTAAGTAAATTCAATTAATTGCACTACAAAAACTGAATTGTGTGTAGATCAATAATATCTAACATCCGTTATTTTAGCTTTGCACATTTTAGTTTTAAATTTTGAGAATTTTTTTTCTATCAATCGGGGCCAACTCAAGTCCAACGCGGACCGATCCATGCAAGTTTGGGGCTTAGGTGGATTGGTCCGTCTAAATCCATCTTTAAATGAGTTGATAAAATTTCAATCAAATTTATTTAAATTATTTGGTATGACCTAAATTGATAGTACTACACATATGAATAAAACATAAATAATAAGCGTCCATTTAATTTTTAAGTAAGAATCTATTATCCACATCTTATCTTATATAATAATTTTACTATGGCGTTGAGATTTTTCTTCACCAATTAATATTTTAATGTTGTGTTGTAATTCCAAACTATTAAGAAATTTTAACTTATAATCCTAAAAAAAAAATCCAGAAAGGAATTTAATTTATTGGTGCTAAAAATTAATAATTCTTATTAAAATTTTCAATGTAACGAAAAAAAACCTTATCAATGCCTTCATAATGCAAGCAAAGATGCTGATTTATTGATCCGATTGAAACACCACAAGAAAGTAAACGAGAGGAGCAGCAAGTCTTCAAGCAGTCACCGTCGGTGTGCAGTGCTCCTTTAGCTTCGGCGCAAAATCACTGCTGAAGTAAAAACTGGTGAAGACGGCGTCGAAGCACTGCCCCTCCATGCTCCTCACCGCCCCGCAACACTCCCCCTCCACTTGCAGCTTGCCGGAGGTGTCGGACTGGAAGAGCGACCGCACACATCCCTTGACAGGGCGGATTGGGCTAAGGCAATGCTTCACGCTCGACGGCGGAGGCAGCGTTATACGCGGCGGCCGTAAGCACAACCACCGGGCTTCTCCCCTGCAGTAATTCGGCCACACGAGCGCTTCCGCTGGAGGCGGCGGCCAGACGGCCAGCATCACCACCAGTAGCACCGAAAACAGCTCCAGTGATCGACTCATGGAAGTAATACTGCTCGTGATTCTGGATTTACTGATATGAATTAGTTGGTGAGAAAGAAAGAAGAAATGGATGCATATTTAAAGGTGTGGTTTAGGAAGGTTAATGCATAATTACAGTTACTTACTTAGGCTTTGTAGGTTATGTTAAATTTCTAATTACTACAATCTTTGTATTTTTTTTATAGGTTCATCTTTCATTAATTGTTAAAAGTAACTTAAAATTCATTTAACTATTTTTATAGAAAAAGACTTACATCACACAAATAAAATTTTTAACAGACTTACATCACAAGGTTTGTAGAGGGCCTCAAGGTTTCATTATTGATACGATGCGCTATAGAGAGCCTCTAGAAACTTGGAGGTCAAGAGGGCACGACGGTCAAATTTTTAGGGGGTATGGCAGTCAAAGTCATGGATGATGTGGCGGTCAAGAGGAAGGAATGTGAGGTCGGGCTAGTTGGTCTCCGTGCAGGTTGGGTCCCCAAAGCACTACAAAAATATGTAAATCTAGGGATGAAATTTAGGGATGAAAATATTACATCCAAAATTGCAACAAATCTGGTAACAAAAAACAAAATCATCCCGAATTGGCAACGAAATCTGCAACAAAATATTTTCATAGCAAATTAGGCGACAAAATATATTTTGTCACCAAATTCGTTGCCAAATTAGAACGAAATTTAATTTTTGTCGCCATATTCTGGGACAAATCCATATTCATCCTATATTTTGGGACAAATTCAGATTCGTCCATGATTCTAGAACGAATCCAGGAATCGTCTATGATTCAGGGATGAATATAGATTCATCCTAGAATTTGTCCCTAAATTTAGGGATAAATTTTGGATTCGTCCCAAAATAAAGGATGAATCTTGGATTCGTCACAAAATGAAAATTAATTATCTTTAATTAAAATTGATTTTGAAAATCTAAATATGGACCTACATATCTCTGAATGACATGAAACAAGTTTTTATATGTTTGTAGGATCTTATAAAATATAGAATTCACCTCAAACATTAATTTTATTCCATACATGGAGAGTAATAATTTTTTATACACGAATGTGACTTAATTTGACCTAATTCGTGCTAAACAAATCCTAAAAAAATATATTATGTCAAAAAATGTATTAGGTCATCTATAGTATCAAAAAAATAATACGAATACATAAAAACTTTTTTCATATAATTCGGACATCTCTAGGTCCAAAGTCTAGGGTTTCGTATACACATAATACATATGTTAAATAAAAGACTTTAGTATGTATTAAACAACATCTAATCCACATTAATATGAAAAAAATATATATTTGGTAAAAAAAAAATATTAAGGGCATGTATTAATAGAATCTGGAGAATAAGACAAATACATAGAAACTTATTTCATGTAATTCGAAGATGTGTAGGTCTATATTTAAATTTTTTGAATTAATTCTATTTAAATTAAATTGATTTTCAATATGAGATGAATCCTGAATTTATCCCAGAATCAGGGACAAATTCTGGGACGAATCCCAGAATGAAAATTAATTATCTTTCTTCAGTATTGATTCTGAAAATCTAAATGTGGGCCTACACATCTCTGAATGACATGAAACAAGTTTCTATATGTTCGTAACATTGTAAAAAATATAGAATTAGCCTCAAACATAATTTTATTTATTGTGTGGAGAATAATTATTTTTTTTTATATGAATCTGACTTAATTTGACCTAATTCGTGCTAAATGAATCATAAAAAAATATATTGTGTCAAAAAATGTATCAGGTCATCAATAGTATCTAAAGAACAATACGAACACATAAAAACTTTTTTCATATAATTCAGACATCTCTGTTGGGATGTATACTGAAAAGCCTTGTCTTTTATATACATTTTAGTTTGAACTAAGAATCACATAATCATTGATTGCATTTTATGCTATATTATCCAAATATTCTACATTGAAGATAACATGGTGCTCG
>JBAMIB010000078.1:3408465-3419153 GCA_037177415.1 Kaempferia rotunda | reverse complement strand
GTCATGTTCATACATGTCATATTTATTTCATGTACTGGTTAACATGGTTTATACAGTTGTTACAGATAGACTGTTATCTATACCTAGGGTATTACTGACCATTACCATGTATGTGTTGATCTAGTACTGATATGTATTTCTGATTTTGTGTCAGTTGATCATTCTGTTATTTCCTCGAGATTGTATACCTTTGATTCATTTATTTTTATATGTCATGCACCGTCCTTTCTATTACCTGCTGAGTGCGCCCACACTCACCACCCCTTTGCAATGTTTCCTGTTTCCAGGTATCAGCTAGACACTGATGACTGATGAGTCGCTTGGTGAGCCCAGCTGCCGGTCCCACGTCCTGATGAGTACGAATTTAGTTGTTTCTGCTTGCTTTATGTTTTACTTTACCATTTGGAATTTATACTGGTTTGGTATGGTAATAAATTGAACTTGGACTTGGATTTAGTCTTCAGGCTCGTGTTTCTTCGTATTCGAGTTTTGGGTGGGTTTACCACGTTTTCCGCTGCGATGTTTGTTTTGTGTTCTGGCCGTGTGGGCCGTCGACTTTTGTGTTCCGGCTGAGTGAGGCGTCAACTTTTGTGTTCTGGCAGTGTGGGCCCTCGACTTGGTAAGTATCGTATTTGTCTTTACTCTTGTTAGTCGTGTGAGCTAACTGCGTGGTTGTGTTTATTTTCTGTTTAGTCGTGTGACTTATATACAACTGCATGGATTGTTTTATTGTTCCGACCATATAGGTCGAGGTAGAGTGGCTGTTTAGGCTGTGTATAAATGTTTCATATTGTCACCCGTACAGGGGAGATGCTGCCGGATTTTCGTTTGGTAGGGACTCCTCTAGGGGCATGACAATTTATTGGTATCAGAGCCAGGTTTATGATGCCTAGTGAAAGATTTTCAGATTTTTCGTAACTTGGTTTATCCGTTGGGATTAGCTGAGTTTATGGGAGTCATAGATTTCTGATACTTGGTTTTGGTTTCGAGGCTTATCTTGCCTGGGAGATTTTTTTTCTAGGTTTTTGGAACCGTTGGATTAAACCCAAGATGTTGTGGTTCGGAATTTTCATGGCTTATTATTCTAATACAATTTATTGGTATCAGAGCATGGTTTTACGATGCCTGTTTTGGTGTTTTGGTATCGTAATTTGGTTTTTTGGTTTTTTCCGTTGTGATTCTCTAGGTTCATCGGAGTTGCAGATTTACTATACCTGGTTTCGATATTTTAGTTTTCATGGCTTGTTATCTGATCCAATTTATTGGTATCAGAGCTACAGGTTTACGATGCCTAGTGGTATGTTTTCAAATTTTTCGTAACTTGGTTTACGGATTTTCGATACTTGGTTTTGGTATTTTGGTTTCGAGGCTTATCTTGCCGTGGAGATTTTTTCAAGATTTTGGGAACCATTGGATTTAACCCTAGATGTTGTGGTTCAAATTTTTTGTGGCTTGTCGTCTGATCCAATTTATTGGTATCAAAGCAACAGTTTTACGATGCCTTGGGTTTTTGCTTATTTTTGTAACATGGTTTTCGATGTGATTTACCGAGGTGGTCGGAGTCATAGATTTGCAATACCTAGTTCGGTATTTTAGTCTTTGGGCTTGTCTTTTCGAGGTGACTTTTCGAGTTTATTCGGAGCTATAGGTTTACGGTGCCTCGATTTGGTGTTACTATAAAATACCCCATAAAATAATAATAAAATAATAAGTATTATTCGATGAATTTTGAGATTGTCTCTGTAAATTCTCAATTATCACATCCTGAATACTGCGATCATGGTACTAGACTTCCTTAATCAGAACCTGCCTATACGGATCATCATCACGACCGTGATAACCTTTCATTGAATTTGATGCGCTATGATATCAATTAATGTCGGATAAAATAAAGATTATTTTGGAGGCTGGCTTTCACAGAAGAATTTTAGAGAAGACAAGAAATCACCATAACGCAGAGACATCACCTCTAGATTTAACCGAATAAAACTGATTCAAAATAAAAGATAATTCCCTAACATAAACTAAACAAAAGTTTAAATAGTCTCAAAATCCTAACGATGCAAAAGATGAAAATAACCTAAAACAATGACAAAATTTGTTTAGAGCCTCTGAAAAGGCTTTAAATGTTGTTTTTGAGCCAAAGACAAGGTTGTTACGAGTTACACCCGATAATCAATTGTAGATCTCTGAACAAACTTTAATTTAATATATTGTGCACTCGTAACTCAACTCGAGTTATAAGTTATGGTCTCTTAAAACTCAGTCCTCTTGTATCAAATTTTAAAGTAATTTTGACCAAGTTAAAATGTGTTTGATCAAATTTTAATAATTTTACTAAAGTTGATAAAATAATATTTTTAATATAATTGTTTTATAGTAAATTTGATTAAGTTGAATTAGGAGTGTAATCGAACTGAGCCTAGTCGAACAGTAGAAGGCTTGAGCTTAGTTAGAGTTTGATTCGAGCTTTAATTCTTAAGCTCAAGCTCGGTTCGTAATGAAATTAAATAGCTCGCGAATAGCTCAAGGTCGACTCGAAAATAGCTCGTTTAAAAGTTAAACGATATTAGTTTGAACTTGTTTATGATATTTAATCATAATAATTATTAATATACACAGATAAATAAGTCTCTAAAAGAACATGTTCATGAACTTTTTAAAGAACATGTTCACAAGGTTCTAAACGAACATATTCGTAAGTTCACAAACCAAATACTATTAAGCTCGAGCTTGATTCAATAATATTTTTGGGTTCAAAATCAAACTCGAGTCCGGCTCGTTAACTTAATCGAATAAATTCGAATGAACTTTTTTCATACTGAGATCCGAATAGTTCAGGAGTGATTTCATTTACACCCTTAAGTTGAATTAATTTATTTTTAATATATTATAGCAATTATGGTGTTACATGTTATATTAGTCACCATAACTTACTATATTAGTGTTATAATAAGAATATTTTTGGGATAGAAAATATATTAAGGTGTTCTTTTGAATGTTTTTAAAGTACTTTTTGACTGCTCTAAAATTTAGAATGATTTTTATCCAAATAACTGAATAAGTGATATTTGTTTGTCTCAATGGCCGATGTTAAAATATCGTTTCTTATTTTAAGCGATATCTACTTGGCTGGATGATCCCACGTTGCGTTATATCGCAGAGTCGATATATAGTTAACGATTTCCAGCATTAAAATAAAAGAACTGAAAACCTCGTGTCGTTTTGTTTCCCTAAAAGCGAAAACTAAAAAACACTCTCCCACCGCCTCCGCCACCGCCTCCGATACCATCGGCTCCGGCGAAGTAGCTCCCGCCTCGGAGATGTTTAAGCTCGGGAGGGGTGGTGGAGCTGGGCGTGGGAACGTGAAGCGCTCCCTTCCTACCTCTTCTTCTCTTCACCGCCCGGCCACCGCCCCTGGCGGTCGCGTGCCGATCGGCGCCTCCGCAGGCGTTGGGCGGGGCCGACCGGGCAGGGGCTCGGCTGCCCCCTCCCCGCCCGCTCGCGAGGAGACTTTCAGCCTCGAATCTGGCGGAGGTCCTCCCGACTTCGCCGCGATCATACGCCTCACCCCTGACCTGGTTGATGAAATCAGGCGCGTCGAGGCACAGGGAGGGGTTGCCAGAATCAAGTTCGATCCGAACTTGAATAATCCCGAGGGAAATGTAAGCTCTATTTGGTTTATAAAATAATTTGCTATATGTGCGAGTTTTGAATTGGAAAGGTGGAGAACAACCGTATGGCATTTTGCTGCTTGCTTTTGGTCTATCCGGTCTTAAAGTTTGACAATGATATTGAATAACACCTCCGAGAGCAGTAATTTGGCCCAATCTATTGAAAATTATCACTTTTTGTTCCACTATTTCATATCTTTAATCTCTTCATATTTGTTTGTACTTAAGATTATCCCTATCTCTTAAGTTCTATAGAATTCCCTCGTCAATAGGTTATCTTGCTTCTGGCATATTGAAATGATTTCAACAGGTTGTTAGTCCAGTCACCACAAATGACGCCAATCTATTATTGGTGAAATTCTAATAGATATAAAAGTTTACTAGCCACAAGTCCTTACTCATAATTTTGTTGGAGAAGCTTGCCTTGAATTGACTGAGATGAAATTTTACTGTTATGCTCGCTGATCAGCACCCGGCACCCGGCCGAGCCATGAGTCCTCATGGCGGCCTCACGGACAATTATTTTAACTGAAACAATGCCAACCCAAAGTTATTTTAACATGTTTGACATATTTTGTAGCTTTGTTAATTGTTTGTTTTACTTGGTTGGTGCACCTGCTTTGTTGTAAATATTTTATTATGATATGAACTGTTTCAGTACCATGCTTGTATATTAGTTCATTCAACTGGAAATTTGTTTGTGAACTGATTCTGTAGCATGACATTTACCATGCATCTGAGCTGATTTAATTGGAAATTCCTCTCCTTAACTATTACAACTTAATGTTAATTAGACAGTAGTAATGGGCCATCAAAGATTACATGCCTATGAGTGACACGAGCAAGGCTACCATTTTACACGTGATTATGAGACCTTGAACTTTCTCTATAGCATAGTTATCACCAGTGATTCAATGGATTGTGCATAAAAATGTGAATAAAATTGTTTCTTCCTCTCTTATAGACACTAAATTTACGATATGGCTGTGCAACATATAATAATTTTTAAAGAGTTTGATTAATTGGAATTGAGCTATGGATATAAGAAGCTCACAATTAGTTGCAATTGAAATTTCCTATCATGGCACCATGTTAACCCTCTTATATTTCATTTGTGCTGATTAAATTTCTTTACTGAAGTATGCTTCTTTGCATCAGGTAATTGACGTTGGAGGCAAAGAATTCAGGTTCACATGGTCTAGAGAACTTAGGGATCTTTGTGATATATATGAAGAACATCGAAGTGGAGAGAATGGACATGGATTACTTATTGAAAGTGGTGCTGCATGGCGCAAGCTGACTGTTCAACGAATCCTGGACGAGTCCACAAAAAACCACGTCAAAAAGCGATCAGAGGAGGCTGAACGCTTATCAAAATCGCGAAAGTATGTTTTTGGCATTCTTAGATAGCTTTTCTAATTGTCAAAACTAAAGGATCAACTGGTCCTATTTGGAATTGATATGATGCTACTTTGGATGATAAGAACTTCATCTTTGTCTACATTTAGCACTTCCACTAATCCAAATGACTTTCTTTTGCCAAGTTAGTGAATGGTCTCCAATTTAGATCTTACCCTCCTGAAGGTGATCTAATTTTTCTTCCTAATTTATTGAATATATGTGAGGACATTACCTGTTTAATGAATTTTGTCTGATTCATAGTTTTTGTTGATATGTAAAGGTTTGAACTTGGTTTCAAGGCATTATTTTAAACACATGAAATCCAATCAATTTAAACCCTGATGGTATTACTCTAAATCCTTCCAAATAGATCATCATGGAACCCATTCTCTTGAGCTCTTGTGCTCCAAACTCGATGCAAAGTGCACGAAGTTTAAAGATCTATCGTCAAGTTATAAAATTCAGGGACTAATATAAGTGTTATCATACAGCAGTTGCAAAGCATCATTATCAGGTATTTATATAACAACAAGATAAGTTACAAGTTCCTGATATTAGCTATGCTGATTTATTATTAGAATTTTTTAGACATTTTCTTAGGTTGGAATGTTTGTTATGGGCTTTTTAGCGTGAATTGCTCGGTCCTGATTTTTTGTTTTTTGGAAAATCACAGTTCTTGAATTTTACTAAGTTTTCTTTCTCATTGACATTTTATATCAACACAACGTTTTTCTTTCATATTTGTGATTGTATATGAAGAAGCAAGAATATCTGGTAACTTAACCATTAAATTGGTTCCTATGCCACTTTTATCCTTCTGCATTTGTGAAGAGACTTGTTGACATTTGGACTGTCTTTTATGCTTACAGAGCAATAGTCCTAGACCCTGCAAATCCATCTGTGAAAAATCAGGCCAAATCAATGGCTGCTGCTGCAGTTGAGGGTCAGTGCTTACTCTACGATTATTGACATCATTTTAATTTTGTTCTGGCCTTGTGTAATTTATGCTTTGTTTTAATGCTATTTGCTTGTCTGTCATTCCTTTTTTGTTCTACTGCTCATTGAAGCATAGTTCTCTAAGTAATACTTCACCTTCTGCTTTCTAATGGATTGTTCTTTGCTTTATCTTGCGTTGATTGAGCTGGGAACAACATTTTTTCCTTTATGATAATGACATAGGTATATGATGTTTGAAAATATCTTCAAATTTTTCTCCACATTTGAATTCTATGTTTTCCTTCATTTTGATTTTGAAGATAGCTGCATGAAGCCACATCTATTCTATAGTTATTACCCATAAGTATACTTTTCGTATTCAAGAGGCATAGCTGTTTCATCGAATAATGACTTTTGTGTATAAATGGTTGCGTCAATGTATCATCAATATTTATCCATATTTGTCCAAATGTTTGGGTTTGGCTTCATGTATTTTACTCATTCATTGAGTTCTATGCAAGGTTATATTGCTTGCAATATTCAAATTAATTGAATTAAGTTTATTAGATTTACTAATATTCTTTTTACAGTTCGTCTATCTCTTGCATTTTCATTCTAAGAGATTCAACTCACGAATATAAAATTTATGGTCATCCTTGAATATGTTGACATCATCTTAACCTATTTTCTCACATTTTATTATCTAGTAAAGCTACAATTTGTTCCTACTGAATATTAGTATTTATTTTATTTATTTATCCGAAGGGTAGCCTTGTCCGAACAGGAAATTTGTTGCCTTGTGACCTAGAGGTCACGGGTCGAATCCTAGAAACAGCCTCTTGCCAAAAAAAAAAAAAAAAGCAGGGTAAGACCCTGTATAATGGATCTTTCCCCAAGATCCCGCATGGCGGGAGCTTCGTACACCATGCTGCCCTTTATTTTATTTATTTATCCATTCCCTTTATTTTATTTATTTATCCGTTTCAATAACTTCATAATATTGCTTACCATTATCAATCTCTACTACACTAAGTTTCTACATGTGTTGTTTCAGAGTTTCAGGCTTTCAGCCCAACATATTGATCTTCATACCATTTTTTAATAAAATTTTCCTTTTAGCATAAAGGGAACACAAAGATCATACAGATTTCAGAAGCTCCCCTTCATTTCTTTTGTCCATTCTTTATTCTATTAATAATATCCTCATTGCTCATCAATGTCCTCTTCTTCTCCAGTAATAGATCCAAGATACCTGAAACTCTTTAACTTATATTTCTTTAATTCTTAATTATTTGATGGCCATCCATCTTGAGTATTTCATTGATTCTTTTCTTATTTATTCTCGAAACTACATATTCAATATATGTTCTATGTATTTTAAATGTTTTGTTTCTAATTTTTTTCTCTGCAATTCAAGCTTCAAGTTTAATCTAGCTATGCTCATCTTTTTCCTAGCATATGTATCTATGTCAGCACATGTGCATCATTTTCCAGAAAAACTTGCATACTTTTCCTAGCCTATTTATACAAATAATCTAGAAAAACAATCAATACAGACATACAGTTACAATTCCAACTAGACTACTTTTTCTCCAAATGTTCATTTTTTCCGACTTTTGGTAAGTTGAACACAGATTGTGTTTTTTATTTGATTATGTGCCTAAGCATTAGAGCAATTTTTAATCTTGATTGATATTTTTATACTTCAAATGTTTGTTTTTTTCTTTGAGACAATTTTTTGCAGTTTAGGTGCATCTTTGATACTGGTCTCAACTGATGTATCATATTGGTCCCCTTTCTACTAGGTAGCATGCGAAGGATGAATTGGAAACAAAAAGAGTTTTTCAAAAACCGGAAAGTTGACTCAAATCCAGGTAGATTTGCACACTAACAAAATTCAGATTTTCTTGTACTCTGAAATTGCTATTTTCCCGTAGCTGTGCTATCTTACCATTTCTAACACTTGTCAAACATTTTGATGCTGATTCTTTTTTGCCTTGTTTCAGTTTCCAACATTGCTCCTTCCAAATCTGTTTTCAAGTCTGTAACTAGTTCAAACAATAGCAAGGGCAGAGTTCCAGTGTCCCCACTTTCAACACCTCCTGAGCAACATTTACCTGTCACATCTGCTTCATCGTTTGGAACTGGCACTGATTCACATCATCATGATGGTATTGCTTCATCGAATCTAAACAAAGAAAAAATTGGGAACTTCAAAACGGAATTACCTCGGAAGGTTCAGAGTGACGTTAAACCCGATACAAGTGGGCATGATGCAGGTCATACTGTTGACCATTCAATGGATCTGCGTCACCGTCTGATCACTGCACTCTCAAAAAATCCCAAGGGAATGAACTTGAAGGTAAATTTAGTTTTGGTTATACTAATTTAACCACATTTGGTACTTATCCTTCTTCAGGTTTAAAACATCTTATGATTTCTGGTTGTATAATTCCATTTGAAACCTCCTGTTGGTTGTCACGGTTAATCTCGGTGTATAAGGCCCTTAAATGAAGCCAACATGTACACCACACAACAACAAATTTGATTAACTACTGCTGCCTTGTGTTCAATCTCATCTCCTTTTCCATCTCAAACACTATCTTTTTTCCTCACAAGTATTGCAAAACTTTGCTCATCTGACTTATTTTAATCTGTATCAGTTACTTTATAAAAAAATGAGGACTGCTATTTGAGGTGTGGAAATGGTGAGGATAGGAATTGTAGGGGTGATGGCAAGGGCTTTTGGTTGTTTGAAAGAAACTGTTGCTTGTTGAATTTGGTGCTTGATGGTGTGGGCAAGTGTTTCAGATAGAAGATAGAAGGTATTGGCTAGCTGGTATTTCTCTAGTTTTAGGAGAGCATCATATCTAGTAAACTAAATTTTGTGGTACAGTTTTTTTCATTGGGAGTTTGTGATATCCAGTTGTTCACCTTGTTTGGTTATGTGCACAAATAATGTTATGTTAATTAATATATACTAACATAGAATAATTTCTATTAAAATAACCAGGTTACTTTGGTTTGTTCATTTATTTATATAAGTGGACAATAGAAGGCAATCTTTACCTCTGTATGGTTTTGGTGCCTGATCATAATAAGATGTGGAAAATGGTTGGATTGCCATTGCCAATGTCCTCCCCTCAAGGAGCTAATTTTGGAAACACTAGATCATAATGAGTGGCTGTAATGTCATTAATTTTGGGGGAAGATATTGTATTTCATATATTCTAGAGAGATATTTACATAATATTTATAGACTCAACCTAAAAATCTAATATCCAAAATCCGAATGTGAGGCTAACACTAATAACCCAATTAACCTAATACTCTTAATAGTCTATGTATAACACATATGAAGAAGGTTTATTTTGTATGAATTGGCGAGTTCATCTAGTACTAATGCAAAATGATAGAACCTTAAGTTGGTTCTTGATGTAAACTTGCAATTACAACAAAATCATTAGCAATTCTCCTAGTAACTTTAACATTAGTGGCTACTTATCACATGTTCATTATTGCTTTATATAATTTGGCATTTCGTTCTTACCCCACCACAACAATTGATCTTATCATAACTTTTTTAAAGTCAATTAAAATCATACACAAATCATTTTTTTTTTGTTTAAATGCATTACTGGAAGGGGAGCTTTGACAACAACGGTATAGTTGCTGACATATGACCTTGAGGTCACAGGTTTAAGTTGCGGAAACAACCTCATGTAAAATGCAAGTTAAGGTGGGGTACAATAGGCCCAATATAGTCTGACCTTCCCTAGGACCTGCATTGGCGGGAGGTTCGCACATCGGGTTGTCCCTTTTTAAAAAAATGCTTTACTGAAGCTATTTTAGTATTTTGTTTTATTATTTCTGATTTAGACAGCATATCAAATTCCTCTCATTGGACAAATTGAGTCTTTATTTGGATAATTTGATTTCCAGGGTTTGGAGAAAGCAGTGGGAGAGAGACTGTCAACCTCTTCTAAGAAGTTTGAAGGCATCATAAAAGATGTAAGATCAATTATCTACACAGGCATTTACATCTATGAACTACTTGTTATGTCACCTTCTTTTTCTACAGATTGCAACTTTTCAAGCTCCAGGGAGGTACTTTTTGAAATCTGGAATGGAGTTGGAAAGCATCAATCCACAAGCACCTAACTCTGGGAGGTAAATCTCATACATTTTTTTGCAATCAATTGATTCTTTGGTTTACTTGTTTGCTTCATTAACAAACATGGGTCTATTAATTAAAGTACAATATTAATGGAAAATTTTGATCTTTCTCTAGTTTGGGTTACAATTAGTATATAATTCACAATGAAAAGGTAAAAAAGAATCACAATTTTAGTGACAGATCTTTTGGAGCAACCTCATCATCTTGAGGATCTATGAACTGAGAAACCCCTTTTTTGAAGCATAGTTGTCAATCTTCTGTTCAATTGTTTTTTTTGTAGACTCGGAGTTTGTTTCATGATCAAATTTGCTTTTATATTGGGATCACCATTTTCTATCATTTGACAGATTGGTTTCATGTTGTGAATTTACTTAAAGAGATTATTATCATTGTATTTGAAATATTTCATGGAATAAAAATTAAGTAATATTACATGAAGGAACCCATATTTATATACAAAGTTAGGGCTGACCTATTCTAGGAAATAAATCAAAATTTAA
>JBAMIB010000078.1:3238387-3248869 GCA_037177415.1 Kaempferia rotunda | reverse complement strand
ACAGTATTTCACTATCAATTAAACAAATTGATACGTTATAGGCTAGAACTTACTATCCTAGGACATTATTATACTTCTTGAACTAGTACAGATTTGAAGTAAATATAATAACCATAAGCATTTCCTTTTACTAATAAAATATAATACAATAAGTCTCTTGTCAATCATCTCATAATTGGCTCTTAGAGCTGATACTAACAATATTATCAGAAAGATTATCCAATCAGAAGGTTTGATTTGAAAAGTGCACTTATAATGTTTTGAATCAAACTTAATTGATGTTCTTTGTAATACTTGAAGGCTTGTTTCTAGTGCTACTATTCGTGTGTGCAATATGAAGCAAAAATTCCTTACAATTCAGACCATAACTTAACTAAAAAATTTTTATGTGGGAAATCATATGAAAGCTCAAATTGAATGGATAGAGACTTACCATTTGGTCTTAAATACTAGCTATCATTTAAACCTATTGTAGACTCTTTATGTTCCTTCAATATCTATGTAAGCCTTAAATACTAGTTATCATTTAGATTTATTATAGACTCTTTATGTATCTTCAATATCTATGTACCTTACGTCTCTTTCAAAATATGATGTTTGTAGTTTTGGTTTTAATTTTAGACATTATTCTTTAAATTTACATAAGAATTTTAGATATATTAGTTATAGAGACTTAATAATGGTTTCTATGGATTGAAATTTAATGATAAATTTGTTGGATCCTCAATATTATAATTAAGCATAATATGTTTAATGAATATTTGACTTAAGATAAGTGTTTGGGTTGCATATAAAAAAGCTAGAAAGATTGATAAAGAATGATTGTATAGAATCTAGATTTTAGTGATTTGATTTGTGTAAGTTGCATTAAGGGAAAACAAAATAGATATAATAAAAAAATACTACAAGAAGCACTTAGCATCTTGAAATTATACACAATCGTATGCACCTTTTGATACTTTATCTTTTGGTGAAGAAAAATATTTTATCACCTTTATCAATGATTTTTCATGTTATAAATACGTTTATTGGCTTTAAGAAAAGTCTCATAGTGAATGCTTTTGAAGTATACATTAATGAGATTGAAAAATAATTAGATAAAAAAGTGAAAATTCCAATATCTAATAGGGAGCGAACATATGGAAAATATAATGGAACAAGATACCCTCCAAGCCCATTTACAAAACTTTTTGAAAAAGATGACATATGCACATAATATATTATATCGCACACACTTTAATAAAATGGTGTGGTAGAAAGGAATAACTGCACATTAATGGATATAATTAGGAGTATGATGAGTAATTTATCATTACTAAAATCATTGTGAATGTATACGTCGATGGATATCATTACTAAAGAATATGCTAGAAAAGATGACAATGATTAAAGAGTGCCATTTTCATTTGTCTCAAAGAAATATTAGGTATTATTATGACATTGAATGAAAAGCTTGAAGAGGAAAATTATATGAATGAACTTGAAGGGTTTTCAATTGAAGGAAAAAAGGTTGTAAACTTAAGAAATCATTATGTGAACTTAAATAGACTTTTAACGATGGCATATTAAATTTAATAATATCATTACCTCTTTCGGTTTAGAAAAAAACATTGTTAATCATTACTTACATACACCAAAAGAATTATGGGAACAAAATTCTATTTTTAGTCCTATATATTGATCATATATTAATTGTTGCTAATGATTTAGGCATGCTATATGAGACAAAAGACTATCTCTCAAAGAATTTCAAAATAAAAGATATGGGTAAGACATATATGATTGGAATTGAATTGTATTGTAACAAATTACAAGGATAATTAGATATGTCAAAAAAAGCTTATATTGAAAGAATTTTAGGGAGGTTTAATATGGAAAAATATTTTATTGGAATTGTTCTATTTAAAAGGGAAACAAATTTAATCTTATGAAATTTTCAGATAATGATATAGAATGAAAACAAATAGATTCAACTTCATTGCTTATGTTTTAGAAAGCCTAATGTATGCACAAACCTATATAAGATTGGAAAGTAATTTTGCTGTTAGAATGCTAGGTAGGCATCAAACAAATTCTAGAATTGACTATTGGAAAATTGTTAAAAAATGTTCTAAGATATCTTCAAGGCACAAAAAAATTATATGCTTATGTAAAATTTTTTTTATAAGTGGTTGGTTATTCAAATTCAAATTTTACTAAATGCATCAATAGTAGAAAGCCTACTTATGATTATTTTTTCTTCTTGGAGGAGCAATATCATTGAAAAATAATAAGCAGTCTGGCATTGCCTTACCTGCAATGAAAGTGAAAGTTTTAGTATATTTGAAGCAACAATTCATGTATTTTGCTGGTTGAATTTTATTTTAGAACTTGGAACTATGGACACTATTACCAAGTTGTTGAATGTTTAGTGTGATAATTCTATAGCATTGGTGCAACCGTGCCTCGGACATGTAATTTTGATGCTTGATAGTATTTAAGTTAAGGCGGATAATGTGGTGTCTCACTTTCGTATTAAAGGTGTAGGAACAGTCCTCACAAGACATCGGAATGGTAAGGAAGTCCAAGAAGGTTGGAGGTCGGATTCTTGGCAAGAGTAGGCTTAGGTTCTCGCAGGTCTAGAGAACAGATGCAAGGCAGGAAAGTCCAAGAAGGCTTGCGGTTGGATTCTTGGAAAAATAGAAAGCCTAAGCAGATTAGGTGATCAGATGTAAGGCAAATGAAGATGCGAAGATGCAAGGTAAACTAGAATTGAAGGTAAACGAAGAATAAGCAAAATTAGCCATTAGAATGGTTGAAAATAGTGCAATAGTCGACTGATAAAGGTGTATCAATCGGCTTATATTGTAGAATAGAAGGGGGTTTCTATTCAAGGAGGATTTGCGAAAATCAAAGTCAAACTAAAGGGATGACAACAATCTATTGCTATATTATAGCAATCAACTAGGATGACAACAGTTATAGCAATCGACAAATGTACTAAGCCCCAAAGTAGGTTGAGGGTTTTGCACAATAACCCTAATAATCAAGTTGAGCAATCGATTACATGAGGCTGCAAAGTAAATAGAATGTTTGACAATCGACTGGACAA
Source organism: Kaempferia rotunda (assembly GCA_037177415.1). NCBI lineage: Eukaryota > Viridiplantae > Streptophyta > Magnoliopsida > Zingiberales > Zingiberaceae > Kaempferia > Kaempferia rotunda. The sequence goes on along the minus strand of JBAMIB010000078.1, from coordinate 3,245,778 downwards.
CTCAAATATTGGTTTTTAGTTGATTGATCAAATATGTCAATCAATTATTTTGATATTTTGAAAAGAATTGAAAGTTCTCAATTCAATTGATCAACTCAATTGATAAGCATCAATTGATTGCTGGTATACATCAATCGATTTATTGGGCATTTCAAAGAGAACAAAAAGTTCTTAGTTCGATTGCTCAACTTGACTGTTCACTATTAGTCGATTGTTGATGGCTATCAATCAACTACTATTCAAAATTCGAGATGATATCAACTACAAATTAGATGTTAGTGATCATTCAACGGCCGAGTCAACAGCCAACACCTACTCCAGCTACGAGCAGTCAATTGATGATGAGAAAAAGATACAGAAAGTGTGCTCAACTAAAAATTTTATAAAAGGAGGTTTTGGGCTTAGTTAAGGACTTGAGGCTCTCCGTTCTTGATCTTTTTGCTCATGATTGGAATTCAAAAGCTCACTCATTCATTGCTTCCAAAGTGAAAGAAGAGATTGTATTTTAAGGTTTTTCATTATTTTTTTCTTTCTTGTTTCACTACATTGATTTGTAATTTATAATCAATTGCTATATGAGGTTTCTCCTTCTCCGGATTTTGTCCAAAAAGGAGGAAGATATTAGTGGTGGTACAGTGCTAGGACTAGACCATGGAATAACAACCTTGAGAGACTGTGAACCAAATAAAAACCTCAATATTGTGTTTGTGCTTTCGATTTCACTTCAAGTTTCTGTTATGCAATCAAATCGACGAATCGAAGCTATTCATCCCCCTCTAACATCGCACTGGTTCCAACAAATAGCAATATTCTTCTCTAAAAACCATAAATATTTAAGAGATACCAACAACAACCAAGGTTTATCCCACTAGGTGGGAGCGGCTATATGTATCCTTCTACGTCATTAAACTTTATCCTCTACTATATCATCATTTACATTTAAATAAATTTTATCTTGTTTTATTGTTACTAACCAAGTCTTCTTTGATCTTCCACTTCCTCGTTTGATGTGTACATTTGTCATAATTTTATATTGCTGGAGCATCAGTTACTTGCTTATATACATATCCGTACCATCTTAAATGTGTCTAGTTTTCCTTCAATAGGTGCAACCCACACTCTCTCTAATATTTTCATTTCTTATCTTGTCTATCCTTATATGTCCGCATATCCACTTTAACATCCTCATATCTACAACTTTTATTTTTTGCTCATGTGCTCGAGTCATAGCTCAACATTCAACTCTATATAACATAGCAGATCTAATCGTTGTTTTGTAAAACTTTTCTTTTAGTTTTAGAGGTTTTTTACGATAACAAAGAGCACCTGACGCTCTTCTCCGTTTCAACCATCTTGCTTATTTTTTATGTAAGGCATCTCTCTCAATCTCTCTATCCATTTGCAAAATGGATCCTAAATACTTAAAGCTGTTAGTTATAAACAATTCGTCATCTTTTATCTTAACAATTGTCTCATTGTATCTAATATTACCAAACTTAAATTCTATATTCTGTCTTTACTCTACTAAGCCTAAAACTTTTCACTATCAGCGTTTCACGTCATGTTTCGAGTTTAACATTTATACCAAAATAATATCATTTACAAACAACAAGCACAACAGTACTATATCTTGAATGTGTCTAGTGAGTTTATTCATGATTAGTGTAAAAAGATAGGACTTATAATTGATCCTTGATGTAAGCCTATTCTTATGGGAAACACTTCGCTTGAAGTTTTCATTCTTTTCATTACACAAACACGGATATGTTTCCAAATATAGATGGTACACAAACATGTTAGTAAGCTTCTTCATCGAGATTGTAGTATCAAAAACACTTTGATTCCAAGCTTTGTGTCCAGCATTGACAATTACTAATGTTATAATTTTTATAATTGGGCTTGCTTTACGTATCAAGAGAGCAAGGACTTAGAAGGATATGTCAGCCATGAGGTGAAGGAGTTATTCTCTAATCACTGATAGTATTTATATTAGTTACACTATTATTTATTACATTCACTAATGTTTTTTTTTACACCTTTTACACCTTTTGTTTAATAGATCCAACTCTTCCAACTTATAATCTACTTTTTATAATGTAAGCAGTTACTACCATTGCTGTACAAACAAATATCATTGTTACAGAAATGCAAAAAAAATATACATTGGCTTACCTTTCTCCTTGACAGCTATACGTAAAGTGTCAAGTGGAATTATCCCATCAGTCAAAGGGAGAAGTTCAAGCTTGACAGTGGCACTTGAGTGTGCAGGAATGCATCTGTATCATCAACACATGCAAAGACATAGCTAGTGTACAATACAAATAAAAAAGATGATGGTAACAATAATAATAATTGAAAAAGGAATTTAGATGGAAAGCTGAGATTGTAGATAATATTACCCAAGGGGTACAGCACTCTGCATCCACAGATGTGTAAGGCCAGAGCAATTGCTAGAAACATGATCAGGCAATGTAGAAGTTTCCTGTCCTTCAGAGCCTAATGTATTATTATCATTAGAGATCTCATTTTCAAATGTGGTTGTGACAGGCAATGGACTTAGGACCTGAACAATTTTTTTGTACTTATCCCTAGTTTTTCCCGCATAATCATGAAAGGCAGGATAAATGTTCATTGGAGATTTTGGTGTAGAGTTCAATGACAATACGGAAGGAGAAACAGATGGTTCTGAAGAAAGAACAGTAAACGTAAGATCTTCATTTGTTAAATTAGTAGCTTCAAGGGTTAGCACCTGAAACAATTCACAAGGACAAAGTGCTAAATATTTTCCAAATCCATAAATCCAAAGCTTATATAAAAGTAAAAGAAAGAAGCATCCAACAGAGTTACAATACCTTAATGGGAAGTTGAGGAGCTCTAGGAATAGGGGTATCAATTTTCTTATCTGATTCTATGGAGACCATAAGATCCCTTGCAATGCGTGGCCGCCAATCTATTAGGTGCTTGAAGAACAATTTTGACTCTATATCAAACCAATTATAAGATCAAGATTAAACTTCTAGCTAAAAATTTGACTGTGGTGATTATGACAGCAAGGATTCCCATAATACCAGTATAATTACATCGACAAGATACCAAAATGGCAAACTGATTTACAGTGGATGAAGCCGTCATTCCCTCAGTTGTACTTGAACTCACATGTGTACTTGGGGCAGCTGCACTTATTCTTAACAATCGAGCCATCTCACTGTTGCCTTGATTTTTGTTTGCTCTAGCAGCCAGCTTGAGAATGAATGAGTGCTCCTCACCTCTCCTGCAAAGATATCCCTTATCAAACCTTTTAATCAGCCATCATTATTTCATGTATTACAAGTTATTGTTAGTGTTCTAACATAAATTTCTGATTTGACAACAATAATAGCAGTAAAGTTGCCAGCCTATTAAGTGAAATTTCAACTTTGAGATATTATGTATAATAAGCTTATATTCAAAAGATGAAATTAGTTAATATTTAGATAATAAATATTACTGATACATTATATTTTTGATGGAATGTTAGAATTTCCTCATTAAATGGGTAACCACCAATTGAAATGGATTTAAACATTTGTAAAATTAGGTTGGATTCCCATATTGTTAACACACGTGGAGCTGAATTATGATCCATTTAATGAACCTTTGATACTCATGAAAAGGATAAATTGATTAACCTTTTGATTTAACGTTTAATGAGAAGGCCTATATAATTTCTCTATAAAATGGTCCTCTTTTACCAAGAAAGTGAGTTCTACCAATTGTGAGCTCATCTTGTGGGTTAAGAAGAGAAATATCAACTTATATATATATATACACATTAGCCTGCACACTCGTCGTGCGCGACGCGCGTGGGCGAGTGAATGTCTGCATGGAAGGGCTCTTCAGTGCACCTGAAGGCGCCTTCTATGACACTCGCCTACACGCATCGCGCACGGATGAGTGTGCATGCCATTATTATTATTATTATTGCAAAAGGTGGTAACTCTTAAACCCATGGTTGGAAATCTTTTACCATGTTGGGCAAAGCAATCACAACGCATCATTCTGATAAATTACCAAAACTCGACACTACTCAACACTGATATAATGTCTTCTATGTCATTGAATTATTTATCTTATTATTCCATGTCAACACTCAACACCCCTTGGTATGCTAAAATTGAGATAATGTTATTGTTTTTATTTTATTGTATAGTTTGATTACATACAAGATAATGTCAAAATCATAGCATTACAAATGGAAAACATATATTGAACTTAATTATATATGTTACTATATGGTTGTTTATCTTTTTCTTCATTGTCTCTTTCCCCCTTCCACATCCAATGTACCACCTATATTACATTGAAACTTCAGCATGATATCATAATAGTATTGTTCCACTCAAAGATCGAAATACAATAACAACTTGAGATTTCAAACCTTACTTAAGCCCACCTACCATATTTGTTATTTAAGTTCATGTATTAAAATCCTAAATCCGTATTGAATTATTTTATAATAGCTAGGTTCCCTTACAATTGCTATTGAATTTACAATCAGTATCAAAGCCTAGAACATAGGAACTTAGATCATTTGTTTGCTTCAAAGATTCCCTTGGGTGATGTTGAACTATATGAGCTTTCTAAATACAAATAACAATTTGACGGCGGCGTAGAAGTCATTTACTTATTTAGTCCATTATGTACATATACATATGAATGGTGCATGAGAAAATAGAAGGGACTAATGGTGAAATGATTTTTAATTAGTTTCTCTTTATAAGAGTAATATGTGTGAAAGAAACTTAGGTTCATGGTTTGAAATTTTGTATAGTGTCAAGCGAAATGGTCGAAATGTATCATTTCAGTAAATCATCAAAATTTGAAACCACTCGACACCAAGGTTTAAAATCTCCAATGCATAGTGTCGGTGATAGATTAGATGTTGAAGGAGGAAGGAGATGAAGCAAATGAAGAAGATATTATCTGTGTTGAGTGGCATCGAGTTTTGATAATTTAGCGAAATGATATGTTTTGACCATTTCATCCGGCATGGTATATGATTTAAAATCATATTCGACACGAGCAATGTCTCCTTCCTATGCTTAATCCCTTTGCCATGCTTCTTCTCCTTCTTCTGTTCTAAACTTCTAATCCATTACCGGCACCATTCATCAAAACATCACCATGATATCAAAACCATATCATTCCAAACATAAACTGAAATTTTGACACAGCTCAAAATTTTAAACTCACTTGAACTAATTGATTCTCATCATTAATATTTTAGATGATACAGAATTGTATTAATAATTTTAATTTTTCATATTAGAATTTCTTTTTATGGTTCAAAGAGAATATTTGGTTTCTTTTTTTAGTTACTAGAGAGAACAAATTGGATATGTAGAATTTAGATAAAGTTCAGATTGCATCTTAAGTGGGCATACAATTATGCATGTTTGGTTCCTTGTGAGCATGCAATTCTCATGAAATTTTATCATAGAATGCAACATTTTAGTCAACCATTTGGCAAGTTGTCCTTGTTAGGCAAATATATTTATTAATTCACATGGTGACAATCACTATCTACGTGACGACAATCAATTGTATTATATGACTTAGTCTCTGAAGGCATTTTACTTAATACAATTAGAAGAATTGTACGAAATATTACAGTAAGTTGATAAGCTTTAATATTTTTTCTTTCCAAGGTGATAAAAACTTTAAATGTCATGAGAACTCATCTAGTTAATTTTATAGTGGAGTAACTCGTAAGTATATTACATTTTTATCTCAAAGGAAAATTTGCAACTATTTTCTATAAATATGGAAGCTATATTTTATCTTGCGCAATATTATTGATGTTCACATTTTGTTTGTGAAATTGAATATTGATTGTTATTTGGATAGTCTCCTTTCATAATAATACAGTTAAGGTCATGGCTAGTTCCAATTAAAAGAAATGTAAAGATAATATTGAATTTGACCTTGGCATGGTTGATATTAATTTTGTTTTACCATAAAATAAGGCTTCTAAATCTTATATTGATAAATTTTTTGATTTTAAAGGCATTATGTTATGCAGGAGAGATTCAGTCATTTGTGTTTACATACTCTTGGGAAATCAATTTGATAGGATTTACTATGCGGTATCCCTGGTTGTGAAATAGCAAGAAGCCTAGGTATTGTGTATCTCATAAGTCTAAAGGTGGTAAACCTATAAGTGAGTTGGTAGTAAAAATATAAAAATGTGGGTAGTGTCAAGGATTATATTTTCAAAATGATCCACATTCAAACCAACCTTAAATCTGATGATTTGATCTCTTTGATAAGTTTCCCATTCACCAATGCTCTTAATTCCCTACCACCCTAATTTTCTCAAATCAAGACAACCTATTGTTTGTGCAAGCTTCCTCTAAGTGGTTGAACCTTGGGGTTTTTGATATTTGTGCAAAGGGTTTGAATAGGATTTGAATCTATAATTAATATACATTTTAGGTTGTGCAGGAACTTGATAGGACACAAATGGAACTTGTGGAACTCGTGACTCGACAAGGTCATGTGTGGATGATGACTTGGTGCAACCAAGGCAACAATTGAATGGATTGAAGGTTCAATAAAGTTCGAAGAAAGTTGGATGAGGCATCCGAGGGATTGCACGACATAAAGGATTGATGTGGTGTTAGAGCAGCTCATGAAGCATGACTTCATGCCATCAAGTTAGTTGGCTTAGTGGCTCGAGGTCCACTAGAGATCAAAGAAGGATATTATAAGACATCTTAAGGGTTTTAAAATGAGCAAAAGACACAATGTTGATGATAGTTGAAAGAAGGCAAACTATGCAAGTAAATAATAAAGCATGACATATGGAGCGAACTGTGAGCTTGATGCATCTAAGGGACGAGTAATCTAGCGGGAGAAGACCTTAGTGGTGAAGTCAAGATGTGAAAGGTAAGCTTTGAGAGATATGTGAGAGTTGAGAGACACGCATCCTCGAAAGAGTGTAATCTTTAATTTAGGCAAAGATTTGATCATTGGAATAAGTGGTGAAACTACGTGGGGGACTAAGGGGGGCTTTAGCCCTCCATGAGTCTGCCGAAACCTCTTAGTATGGCAGTTCTTGACTGTGGGGATTGCAAAAGCAATCCCCGATCTTCTTCTCCAACAAGTGGCCTGTTGGAGAAGAAAAGTTGGCTTTTATTTTTTTTAATACACTTTAGTGGAACGACATCGTTCCACTAAAGGGTATTAAAAAAAACGTCAAGCCTTTTATGTGATTTTCCTCCAAAATTCCCTCATTTCCCCATTCTTCTCCCTCTTCCTCTCTTCTTCCTCTTCCCCATTTTAAACCAAACCCTTACCAGGAACCACCCAACCTCAAAAAAAAAAGAAAATTATATATATTTATTTAGCCG
>JBAMIB010000078.1:3223666-3233814 GCA_037177415.1 Kaempferia rotunda | reverse complement strand
TCAAATAAGCTCAATATCTCATATTGACTAATTTAAGCATAGTCATGCATTCTTATGTCCTACTGATCAAGAGGCCCACAGATATCACTTCTGTCGTATGGAGAGATAGATCTCATCTATATCACTCACATTCCTCCGCATAACTTATTGCACGCTCAATGATCGACTTTATTGTCCACCCTATGGTGACGTTTGTTGATACTAAAGTCCACAACTCCTTATGTAGGGAACCGCAGTGACTTCAGGTCTAAGAACTATTCATATTAATAGTCACTATGAGAATATTTATACCACTCATATAACGATCCATGAAACATTCTCATGGTGGGGTCATTCAGTACATATTTTCTAATATATACTCATGTGTTAACTTGATATCTCATATCCATGACTTATAAGATTAAGTCATCCGTTGACCTACATGCTAGTCTCAACACATTAATATTGTCTTTGTATATTAATGTTTGACTAGGAATAGTTAAGAGTAGTGTTCTATATATGTCTGCAATATCTCACTATCAATTCAACCAATTGATATGTTGTAGACTAGAACTCATATAATGTCTAGTGTTATTGTAAAATTCTATATTGCATTTATTAATTCAAAATTCCATATCTCATCTACATTATATAAAACCAAACTCATCAAATCTACTTCATTTGGTAATATTGTCGGAAATGTTTTTTATAATGCGGATACATTTTAACTTTCTAACTTATTTAAACACAAGTTCAATTTTTAAATGAGAGGATGTGCTCGTTTGCTTAGAGAAGTTCGAGCATTCGTCTTTGTATACTGATTTTATTATAGGTTTTGTAGAATCACCTCATCATTATTGCTTTCATGTCACATGATTTCAATGAAAGCGTGAATATTTTATTCTTATCTACAACAAACTTAGATATTTCTTACTCATTGGGAAGGATAACCATAAAAAGAAATATCACAATTAAACTATAAAAAGAGAAACAAAATGTATCAATTTCTTTCTTATTGAAAGGGATGTCAAAAGAATAAAAATAATGAAGAAACATTGCTAACAGAGTTACCGAAAAATTATTCCTTATGCTTAGAACCGCAACCTAACTTGTTAGGAGTAAACTTATGTAGACGACAACCACAACAACCAAACCTTATCCCACTAGGTGAAGTTGGCTATATGGATCCTTCTATATCATTGGGTTCTATCCCCTACTATATTATCATTTATATTTAAATAAATTGTATTTGTTTAATTATTGCTAACCAAGTCTTCCTCATTTGATATGGACATTTGTCATAGTTTTACATCACCTAACCGGAGCATTTATTGGTTGTCTAAGTACATGTCGTACCATCTTCAACATATAGTTTTTTCTCAATAGATGCAACCCGACTTTCCCTCTAATATTTTCATTTCTTATCATGTGCATTTACAACTGCTCATATACTTAAAAAAAACTTAGGGAGATAAGGAAACAAATATCGCGAAAAAGAAACTAATTTTGAAGAAATTAAATTGAAGATATATTTCAAATTGGCTCATCTATGATAAAGGAAAAGAAATTGAGAAATCTTCAAGATTAGAAAATATTAAAAATTTACACATCTGCAATATATGAGTGATTTAATTTTTATGGGAAAAAATCGAAAGGGCATACCTTATTATCATTTTTGTCAAAAGGGCGCCTCTTTTTCAAAGTCAAATCAACACCCTAATATATTTATTATCCCAAAAAATACCTATTCCATCGATGTTGTAGTAGCTACTACAACATGCTAAAATAGTCACTACAACATAGAGCAAAATTGCACTAATTTAGTCAAAATTATTATACATTGAATACTATTATATCAAGATAATCTTACCAACTAGGTCAAAATTGTCTAAGCATAATCAAAATCTCTTCAACTTGTTTAAAATCGGGTCAATATTGTTATTGCAGCTATTGTCCATAGTTGCTACAATTATAGCAACTATGTCATAACTGTTACAACGTTGTAACAGCTATGGCTTAGTTGTTACAACCATTATAGCTACAACCATTATAGCAACTATCGTCAATAGTTGTTGCAAGTTGTGGTAGCTATGTCATAACTACTACAATAGTTTTGAATTGATTTTGAATACGTTAAAGTGATTTGGACCAAGTTCGTAAAGTAGCTACAATATAGTTGCTACTTTAACACATTGTAGCAATAGTTGCTACCACACTAGAAGACTGTTTTTGAGATGAAAAATATACTGGCCCATTGTTTTAACCTCTTTTTTTCTTTAAAAAAAACGCCCTTTAAATTTTTGCCCGATTTTTATCATATGGTAATTAACATTTTCTATTTTAATAATAAATAGGAAATAATTATAAATCATATTAAGATTACCATATTTTCTTTATTTAGAATATCTATTTCTATATTTTATGCTAAGTCAAGTCTATTTTAATCACCTTTAAATTAATACAATGTCCAATTTAACTTCTCTATGTGAGAAATTTTGCCTCTAGGTGAGGTGATTTTCTTCTTCGCTTCACCAACTTCATTATAAATTCCTAGATGATTCAATAGTTCCATTTTGGTGTGGTGTTAATATCATAGGAACGGATATGGGTCAAGTTCACTATCTGATCTGCACAGTTCAAGTATGTGGGCTCTATATAGAGAATATAAACAAGTTTGAATTTGTAACTACAAGAAGTAAGTGGAAACCTTCTCAATATAAACTGCCTTTTGCAGTGAGAAATATTAACAAATAATTGCCAATGATTTCATGTGTAAACAGGATCAGATTCATTAACATCTTAGATACTTGATATCGTACCAATGGTCCTATGCAACGTAAATCTACAAGCTGGAACTGGAGGGATCCAGACTAACAGATATCTACTGACAGTATGACATTGATAGTGTAGATTTATACCCAATGGAATGCAGAGAAATGAAAATTCTCATAAAAAAGTTCAATCAATGACAACTAAGCCGACTACAAAGGTAAGGACATAGATAAAGCTCAGCCTTCCCCATGTGTAAACTTAGAAAGTGTCATCTTTCACAAAGATATACTAAGAAACACTTGCAGGTGAGTGTTTATACCATATGATGATACTAACTCATCTGACTGTTTATACCTTATGATGATACTAACTTGCAAGAAACTGAGAAACACTTGCAGGTGATTTTATTTGGACAAGCAGATTATGTTGAAGTATGAAGTGGAGTACATTTCTATAAGTCATAAAATGGATTGTTCGGGATCAACTTAATAACAGAATCTGGGACTTCCAACCCTATGGGAACGAACAAGTACATGGAAATTGAAGCATTGGGAATCCAAAGCAATAGAATCAAGGTATTCTGTACCAACAGTGTAAGCTTACTTCAATTCTAGACATTTGAATGCACATATAAAGTGACATTTACATGTAGTTTTTAGATGGGAGATTGTTAAAAAAAATAATTTACAAAAAGGAAAAAGAAATCAACAATAACAATGCACCAACAACTTTGACTAAACCAATATAAGAGAGGGTGGAGAAGAAAGGGGGAAGATGAAGATGATTAACATTACCAAAAAAAGAAATTGACCAGATTAAGCAGGTGTTGATGCTAGAGGTGAACATTTAGTAAGGTTTTGTTTGGTTGGATGGAATGAAATGGAAAGGGGATATTTCACTTCCATCATTCCATTTACATATTTAGGTGGACAATTTAGAGTGAACGATCATTTCAAAGAATGAACCATTCCATTCTACCCATTTTATAACTTAAGCGGTGGATTCCCTTCATTCCACCCCTCCTAAGGCTGTTTGGTTAGGAATAATGTAATCAAGCTTGTAATATAATCAACTTTGTAATGTAATATAATGTAATTAATATTACATTATTACGTTTGGTAAAGAGTTGTATTGTATATAATCTTTGATTACAAGGGTAATTATATTATTTTGTTTGATGTCCATTATTTTTTACAAAGAATGTAATTTGTATTATTATAAAATAATAAAAATATCCCGCGACCTCTGTCGGCGGTTGGCGGCGACAGTGGGTGGCAGGCAACGACCGGCGAGAGGCGGTGGACAGTCAATTTGTTGCGGGCTTGGTTTGACGAGATGAGATTAAGGTTATATTTGGCATATAAATCTTAAAGTTGGAATGTAATATAGATTACATGTTATTAGCCTTGTAATCCAGATTATAAAAGTTTATTATCTTTTAATCCGGATTATATTACATTATAGGTTTGAAATTGTGTCAAACAAAGTAATCAATCTTGTAATGTAATCATGATTTCATTACAAGGCCTATTACCTCTCACCAAACGCAGCCTAAATGTAATATTTCATTACATTTTCAAATATAAAACTGAGAAATATGATTGAATTAGGTGGTTTAAGTGGGCAAAACAGGTTACATGGGCCTAGTGAGTCAGATGGCAAGATGGCAAGATAAACCAAAGGGTTGAGTGGAATGGCCCGAGCGATCGATGTGCGACGGCCGACGGGTAAGGCAAGCCAAAAGGAATGGGTTGGTTGGTCAAGTGACACTAAAACAGACCAAGCAGAATGGGCAAAGCAAACTGAAAATAGGAGGTTAAATTGGTTGAAAGATTAGATGACTACACCCAAACAAAGGAATTGTTGGATCACTCCACTCCATTCCATTTCATCAGTTCATCCTACCAAATATAACCTAAGTTCATAACAACAGACTTGTGAAATCATCACAATCAAAAAGGAAATGAGAAGGTATAGTAGATGAGAATGGGAAAATAAAATAATGTTAAATTCCCTACCCTTACAATCAAAATCCTTAATGCATTAGCAATTTATCCTCAAAAGTGAACTTGACAATATTAAGATACACTCATGACACCTAGTCTAGACTCAAGTTTCCAAGTATTAAAAAACCAAAACTTAATAAATGACTCTGGAAATAAACAATTGATAATCAATCGTGTTGGCCTATAAATGATGACATTGAAAAGTTCATACACAATTCAGCCAGAGAGAGAAACATTTAGAACAGTATCATTCCATTTCAGTTGGATGTTGGCTACTCCAAAGAGGAGAGGAAAAAAGAAGATGAGGTGGAGGAAGAAGAAGAGGATGAAGAGGGCAGCTTGGGCAAAGCTTGTAGGAGGATGAAGAGGAGTTTGTATTGGAAGGAGGTGGATGGCGAAGAAGGCATTCATTGTGGCTCAAGTGGCTTGGTCAACTCGAACAGGAAACAAAGGCATAAGACGTTTCGGCACGGCTTGAGCAGATGAAAATGCGGACAAAGGCGAAAGAAGACATGAACCAAGGCAGAGGACAAGGAGGAAGACATAGACAAAGGTACAGGAAGAGGAAGACACAGACGAAGGCATAGGAAGAAGAGGACAACACAAATGAAGGCGGATGAAAGCTTATCTCATAGACCAAGGTGCCTTGTTTGCTCACGGCTGCTCACCAAGAACATAGTTCTCATGGCCATGCCTCATTTCATTCCACATTCTGATGAGCAGGCAAAATTAAATGTTTTGCATGTGCCATTAGACACAGAACAAGCCCTTAAACCTTAGTAGTAGTGTGTCAAATAACCCAAAACAATTACACTCGTATTAAAACCATATTAATTGTAATGGTCAAATAAGAAAACAAGCACAACTTAGACCAATTGACTCATAATTAAAATTTAATATCAGTTCTGAAGTTTGATATACTTAACCAGAATTATCTATCTAATCACTGAATTCCTTAATCATAGGTTAAAATACATCAAAGTGATTACTGTGACACCCCGATGCCCAAAAAGGATAAATGAGTACAGAAATTAGAATTAATATAAGGCAGAATGAGAGTGCAGTATCAAACATAGTATGCAAATTCATTCAAAATTCCATCAACAAACTCACATTTCAAGTTCAACTTTAGTAAATATATAGATGACTAGATAAACTGATATAAAGATCAATTGCTGAAGTTAGAAAACAAAAGGTATTCCTTAAAAGGAATACTTATTAGTTAGTTAGACTACAACTTATGGCAGCCAACATCATCATTAGGCAACAAGTGTGCACAATTTCAGAGTGACCAAGGAAGAGCAAATAAGTGTGGTAAATAGAAAGTCTACTTCTGCCTAATGAGATGACAGAACATGGGGAACTTAAAAAAAAAAGAGACAAGGATCATAGGTGGGGATAGAAAAATTGAAAATTGAGGAAGAAAATTTACAAATTGCTCTCTAATTAATAGGAAAGATGGGAATGGAGGAGAATGCATAGTTTATGTTAATTACCTTGTTTACTTGGGAAGAAAAGTTAGCAATAGTAAACAAAATGTATAATTACCATATTAACCATCCTAACAATCACATAGATCCTCCACCCATAGGGAGTAATCGTGATGTGTTGTTGATGTATACACTATGGATTTGTCAATTCGCTATTCCAATGGCATGTTTATGCCTTATTCTTGTTTGATTGAATGTGTGTGTGAAGAATGATTGATAGATTGTGTGTTTGATTGAATGAATGTAAAGGATTGGTCACCACATAGAGGAGAAGCTTTAGATCGTATGACCGAGACCCTTAGCGACAAAGGGTATCCTGTCAGGCAATTCAATCAACTTCAGATGCAAATGGAAAGAATTTAATGAAGAAAAACATATCATTAAACAAAGTAGTTATCAATCAGATTACAAAGTTATTCAGCATAATTACTAGGCACTCCTAGCAGCTAGGGGAACTAGGCAATACAGATAAAATACATTCAGTATCATATTGAAATGGTTTTCTAGATGCAATAAATTTGCACTCTTTTATAGTGGTGAGGAAAGGAAAAAGTGTGGTGAATAGAAAGCCACACTGGGCTAATGAGATGTTGATCCAAATCCAACGTTAGGTGTCATTGCTAAACAAATAATGCAGAATGAAACCCTCGTTCCTATTTCACGATTTATGACTCTTCGGCAAGTCACTCTTGAAATCCCCAATAGCTTCTCTTTTTATCATACTTCATTCGGAGATAGAGAAGCCTCTTACAATCTTCTTTACAAGATGAACAATGAGGCTAAGATAACTAAGGCCTAAGATTAGTAAAGAAAGAGCTCAGAATATGAATACAAATAAGCGTGAATGCCACCTTTAACAGCTCCCCGTGCTCCTCCTCCTATAACTCTTCAATGTCTTTGATCCACCATCTGTCTACTGTTTTCCCAATTGCAATAACTTCTAGACTGCCAAAGGCTACCATAGTTGACTGGATTCCATTATGAATCCACTGGTTCTTGTAGCACATAGACCACTTATCGTTGTCATTCAATTTGTATCATAAGGTCACTTGAATATACCATCAGGTTTACTGATGCCACATTTGGTTAGTTGGTTAATCAGCTTGAATTGATTACTTGGTGGACCCAACCTCCATCAGTTGACTAACTAGACTGACTCTGAACCAATCAACTAGTCAACTAAATGCAAATAGAAATATTCCATGGTTGATAAATTGTGAGTCAACTACCTGATCAGACAACCATCCGAGGAACCAGAAGCTGGAGCGAGAAGGACGCACGGGAGCAAGCCGGAAGGGCTTGGTGCATCCGAGGAATGAGAAGCTAGAAAAAAACTACACAAGACGGCAATCGAGACGAAGTCTGTCCGGATAGGCGATTGGGTAGACATATAGGCGACCGGAAGACAACAAATGATCAAGGTCAAAAGTTGACCATCCAAGGCGCCTGGATCACCTCCAGCGTCCAGAGTCTAGGCGCCCGAGCCTCTCGCCACGTGTAGTAGTTGTTGCTAAAATGAATCAGGATGGCGTCCACGTCAGACAAATACAAGCGCCCGGAGCGCTTCCAGGCGACGTGCCACATCATCCAGAGTCGTTAGCGAACTGTAGTCAGTGTGGATTGAGTTTAACAAATATAGGTGCCTGGAGAGCTTCCGGGCGACTGAAGAATGCGATATCAGCAAACGATTAGATCGATGACGAAGGTTATAAATGGAGGGTTGAAGCTTAAAGTTTAATTTCTCTAGTGTCTTTACAATCTATGCTTGTGCTACATTGCTATAAGAGGCTTCTCAACCTCCAGATAAGTTTCCGTAGAAGGAGAAGATAGTGGAGCATTCACAGATCTTGGACTAACAACCTGAGGGTTGTAACCAAGTAAACATCGTGTCCTCTTTCTTTTATTATTGCGTTTTGTTTTTAATGTACGTGTCCTTGCTAAATCGTTAACAAGAGAAATAGTTATTTTTAATTTGCAGGTCACTATTCACCACTCCCCTCTAGCGATCCGGGCCGCTTCCGCCGCACCAAGAGGCTCGACGTAACTTGTTTACAACTACAGGTCTTAAGTTTTTGTGACTTTCGATGGTCTACATCATGTAGTCATATTGCATATGATAAAGTGTACCTCAATTTTACTAGGCATGCACCAAATCCTCTAACCTATAGGCGCCTACTTGTGGCTCACACATTTGAAATGTCAAAATGCTTGCTTACAGAACTGATCAAAGATGTTATTTAAAATTGGATTGCCAATAATTTAACCCTGCAGCACTCAACTAGAACAGTTATATAAGGTTCATGGTTCATCTTAATGCCTATAACTAGTAGGAAAAAGTTATATTTCCTTGAACAACTTTCAAATTTAAAAAAAATAAAACAAAGAGAAATTACAACACTACCAAACAAACAGTTATATGCATGTCCAAGATGTTAGTATTAGCCCTACGAGCCAATTATGAGATGATTGACAAGGAACCTATTGTATTATATTTCATTAATAAAAGGAAAAGTTATGGTTATTATATTTACTTCAGATTTGTGTCAGATAAATAAGTATAATAATGTCCTAGGATAGTAGGTTCTAGTCTACAATATATCAATTGGTTGAATTGATAATGGGATATTGTAGTCATATATAAAACATTACTCTTAACTATTCCTAGTCAAGCATTAATATACAAGGGCAATATTAATGTGTTGAGATAGATCAATTGATCACTTAATCTCACAAGCCATGGATATAAGATATCAAGTTGACACATAGGTATATATTAGAGAATATGTACTAAATTGATCGACCATGAGAATATTTCATGAATCATTATATGAGTGTCATAAACATTCTCATACAGACTATTGATATGAATAGTCCTTAGACATGAAGTCACTACAGTTCCCTACATAAGAAGTTGGATACTTTAGTATCGGCAAACGTCACATGTAATAAGGTAGATTATAAAGTCGATCACTGGGTATGCAATAAGTTATGCGAAGAGATGTGAGTGATGTAGATGGGATCTATCCCTTCCATATGATGGAAGTGATATTTGTGGACCTTGAAAAAGTAGGACTACTAAAATGCATGGACATGCTCAAATAAGTCAATATAAGATATTGAACTCATTTGATTGAGTGAGTCTACTTGAAGATCAAGAAGCTCAAAGATTGATAAGAGGATGACATGGTCTATACCTCCTTGATAAATCTAGATATCAAGGATAGAAGGACTGAATTATACAAGATAATAGACACAGAAAGATTAGGTCAGATCTTGACATTCTCATCACCAGGTAGCAATGATGCATTGTTAGATGTCATTCATTGCTTATGTATCTTAAATGATTTTAGATATATTGCCAACGTTATGATAACCTATTGGGTCACACACAAAGAACATGTCTGTTTAGATATTAAGTCTAATTCAAATTAAACTAATTGGTTTATTGGGTTGATGGCTTATTCCAATGTCCAACCCATTAAGAAGATTAATGGAGATTAATCCATTCATTAAAGAAGAATAATGATGATTAATTTAGATTAATCATGCATTAAAGAGGGAACACCAAGAGACAAAAACTCTTGGTATTCATTGGATGAATATATATAAAGCCTTTTGCATTGCATTTGGTGGATGACACTTGCTTGTCTTCTTCCTCTTCTTCATTCTTGGTCAAACTCCCTCAAGTGGCTAGCACCATGGAGGTTTTCTTTATTCAAAATCTATGTTTGTATGAAAAATGAAGGGCGTGTTGGTGTGGATACCATAGAGATACGGATGCTCTTATCACGTTGAGATCTACCGAAGAATCAAAGTTAATGTTGGGAGTATCGATTCACGCAGCAAAGGTAACTATTCTATTTTATAGAGTAGAAAGAATGAGTATATTGTATTCGAAAGG
>JBAMIB010000078.1:3179137-3191244 GCA_037177415.1 Kaempferia rotunda | reverse complement strand
ATTGTTATAGGATTTATAACTTATCAAATGCACATCTGATTCTAATTGCTATTGTATTCATAACTTATCAATTGAAATTTTTTGCAGGACTCTCGAGCTGCTTTTGTTGTTTTTGTTTATTAATTAGATGACATGTAATAGAAAACCTTACCATATGAGTAGAGATTTTTGAGGTATGTTATTGTTTATCTTTATTTTTTCAGTAAAGCATATTGTTATAGGATTTATAACTTATCAAATGCACATCTGATTCTAATTGCTATTGTATTCATAACTTATCAATTGAAATTTTATGCAGGACTCTCGAGCTGCTTTTGTTGTTTTTGTTTATTAAGATGACATGTAATAGAAAACCTTACCATGTAGTTGTAAACAAACTAGATTTTATTTGTATGGATTGTTATTGGACATGATTAAAGAAAAGTTTAGGTTTATTTTTAATTAAATGTGATGTGTTGTGATATACTGTGATGTGTTATGATGAGTTGTAATGTATTGTAATGTGTTATGATATGTTGTCTTTATTATGTATTGCATTTGTAAATGTAAATAGGAAAGAGAAGAAATCGAGTGGTGCTACTGAATTGTGTAGGTTTTAGCGACGGGCAATTATCTGATCAGTCGCCATTTGTGACGGATAGTTATGTAATCTGTCGCTAGCAGCGACGGATATCATAATTATCCGTCGCTAGTGGGCTAATATCGATAAACAAATTCGATACTTGTATGTGGTAAATAGTGACGAACAATTATCTGATCCATCGCTATTGACGGATAATTAACATATCTGTCGCTATTAGCGATGCATAATTATGTAATCTGTCGCTAGCAGCGACGAATATTATAAACATCCGTCTCTAGTGGGCTAACGTCGATAAACAAATTTGATACTTGTATGTGGTAAATAGCGACAGACGATTATCTGATCAGTCGCTAAAAGCGACGGATGATCAACATATTTGTCGCTAATAGCGACGGATAATTCTGTAATTCGTCGTTAATAGAGACGGATAATTATAATATCAGTCGCTAATAGAGACGGAAAGATATTATCCGTCGCTAGTGGTTGAACGTCGATAAACAAATTCGATACACTCGTGTGTGATAAATAGAGACGGACTTTAATATCCGTCGCTATTAGCGACAGATTAATAAAACCCACCATTGCAAATATGATAACGGAAATAAACCCCGTTTGCCGAGTAGCGACGGTAATAATATGACCGTCGCTAAAATATAGCGACGAATTAGTTAAAATCCTTTGCTAAATTTGGCAGCGACCAAAATTTAGCCGATGGCACTTTATTCGTCGCTAATGCGTCGCAGATGTGCATTAGCGACGGAATAGCGACGGAAATAAGTCGTCGCAAAAAGCTGTAATTTTTGTTGTGATAGATCACTATTAGCGAAAACTGATTCTAAAAAATATTAAACCAAGTACATAGATATCTAATTACACCAAATGATCATGTGATATGCAATTTCTGTTGCACTATGACATGGGACTCCTAATTATATCAAGTAGATCAACAACTCTCTAGAGCAAATTGGACATAAGCCCAGTTCTTAGTGGTGCCACAATAACAATGGAGTGAACCCAACCAACGCATTAGATGTCAGCCAAAGCAAAGGTATTGACATAAACTTATTAAAATATACAAAAACTAAATGCAATCACATAAAATGAACTCATTGTGTATTAAAACTTATGAAATTATAGCAAACAATAGAATTAAGTTTACATATAAAAATCAGATATGTAGTAACTTCAATAAAGAAACATGAATTATAAAGCATTGTGTGGCCCATGCATAATGTGGAATTTGATCAAATAAAATTATATAAAATTTGATCATATAAACTCATATAAGATTTCATCAAGAGGAATCACCTTGCGCAACTCATCCCAGAGCTTATAGAATGAGGCATTATGCAGCCCATGAACAATGTGGCACAACTCTTGGTGCATTGTATCAAGAACCTGCTCGAATGGGAAGAAATCCCATTCCCTGCCAGGCTACCTCAGCCAAAGCTTCACCTTGATGCAACCACCAACATTTAGACCTAAAAGAGCAGAATTGGTGGGGCCACAACAACCCCCTAAAAGAATCGATCAACAAACATTGATGAAATGGAAGAGGAACAAGAAGAGTAACATACCAAAGCAGTATGAAGAAGATTAAGACAACGCAAAGAAGATATTAGGGCAGTGTGAATGGTTGCCTTAGCGCAGGAGGCGATGAGATGAAGAGAAGTGTCGATAAGGTGGGCATGATTTGCTTGATTCGATCGCCTCACTGCCTCTGTGATTGATTTGCTTTGATCAAACGACTCATTGTTTGTGAGACAACGACTACCTTGCACGCTGGTGAGGTAGCGACTGCCTAATGAGTAGCCTTCGTTCGCTGCCTCACCGGGGACCTCTCGAGCAACTAGCGCTATAGCTGCCATCTTGTTACTTGCCCCTTCGTCGGTGGGTTGTCGGTGATAGAAAAAGATTGCAGAGAGCAAAGGAGAGACGCTGCAGGAAGGCTAAGATTAGGTTAAAAAAAATAAAACGGTCAGACACTGCTAAAATTTTGGACTTGGACACTGTTAAAAAAAAAAATTCTTTTGACAGTGTGTAAAAAAAATTCTTTTTAACAACACGCAAAAAAAAAAAATCCTTTTAATAGCGTTCTTTTGCACGCTACCAAAAGTTTACTTTTACACACATATCTTTAACAGTGCACTCTATTAATAATTAATTTAAACAGCGTATCTTGTGTGGTAAAAATATATTTGACAGTGTATTATTTTTGTACACTATTATTTGTAAAAATATAATACTATTTACAACACACTTAATTGGGTGTGTCGTGAAAATTATTATTTACGGGTACCCTAATCGTAAGCTGTTATTGATGTGTTGTGAAAATTCAGATTTATTGTAGTGATCATAGACAAGTTGTATGAAAAATATAACAATAAACTTGAAAAACAATACAAATAACTTGGAAAAAGATAAATTAAGATATTCAATGGAAAATTTTAAAGTCTATCGGCCCAACACAAATCCTAGTTGATTAGAATTTTATCACCATTAACACTTGCAAAAACTAAACCAAGAAATTACCTCGACAAACAAAATCAAAGCGAATTTATTATGCATATGTAGAAGGATGACCCTAGGGTGCAATTATTCTGATGGATCACTAAAATAGAGAAGATCATTGGAAAAGAGAGGGTCGTTGGAATAATTATTGTCACTGGAACAAAAATGACAACTAAAATTGTGAAAAATAATATGAGATATGGGCATGCTTTTGTTAATCTCGTATGGGACCTTTAGAAGGGAACCTTTAAATCGCTTCCAAAAGAGACCTATAGAAGCAGGTTGGGAAACTGCTTCTATATGTGGCCAACAACAGCAGTTTAATAACCACTTCAAAAAATGATCAACTAAACCGGCTTTAGGAGTGCTTCACTCTGACCAATTTTATTGGTTCTAATTTTACAACTGCTTTATCAATTGTGGCTATTTTTTTAGTCCAACTGTCCATTTTTTAGTAGTGAACTTCTACAATAAAATCATCTCAAATATATTTATTTTACAAATGAATATACATCTAAGATTTGTTCATAGACATTGTTACCTAATAAGAAAACATTTTCATACAATTTTTTACAAATCACAAAACATTTTCCCACACATTAAACTTATAATGTATATCAACCTAAATAACAAAATAACAAACAACAAACTATACTTTCTTCACAATTCCAACCAAAGAGTATGTACGTCTAAAATTATCTTGTATGTAAATTAAATATACTTGAGAATGAATAGTGTAGCCGAAGAAGAGCAGCAAAAGAAGTATACCTAAAAAATCAAAGCTAATTAATCACAAACCATGATAAGATAGCACAAATTCATGACAAGAACAAATTGGCATCCGACCAAGCTAGGATGAGAGCTAGCAGCCAGCTAAGCCACAAGTCGCAACCAAGAACAGCTTGTGGGCCAACCTGTGGCCGACCAAATTCTCATTTACTGGCTCAATGGATAGAGGCTGTGACTCTCTCCTCCCCCTTGCTGATAGTTGTGATGTCTAAGCCACTCTATTTGTCATTTGTTCTTATGTAGAAACATATAATATGAATATTATTCATTTTGATCATAATTACTAAAGTTAATCAAGATAGAAATGTTTAAATGTAATAAAATTAATAATCTTACGTGTATAGCCTTACATATAGGATCGACAAATGTGCTATCCTTCTTCTTATGAGTCTCAAGAAAGACATCCATACAAGTAAGTTAGCGGGCGAGTTCATGTTCCTGCATAGATATATAATTTGTGACAAAATTTGCTTATTTAACATTAAATTAAAATCACTAGATCCATAGTATGCTCAACAATAGATTTGGATCCTGACGTATATCGAGCAGTTCCGGTGCTTGAGCCACTTGGCTATGTATTTCTATTTGCTTGAGCCTTTTCAGCATTTTCTTGCCTCCTTTGTGCAGCCTAGGAGGCTTTCCATGCACTCCATATCTTAGTTGACACATACGCCAGGTACCTTTCTTTCTGATATAGTAAAGATGGTCTCTGTATAGTTGGGGACAATAACTATTCTAGGTATCTTTAAATAGTTCCTCGTGCCCTTCCTCCCATGTATATCTTTTCTACAATTATAAGTCAAAAATTTAGCATATTAAAGGATAAATATATTATGTAAATATCAAATATATAAAATATATTTATGATAAATTCATTATAATAAAATGACTTCATCTCTTACATTACATGCCTTCATGTACTACCAGAAGTGGACACTCATTCTTTGAATTTTCCGATGATATATGTGGCAACTCGGTGGCCATTAAGGGTAAACTTGCAAGAAAACATGTTAAAGTATGTAAAGAAAGTCATATATAAACTTGAATTACTAATAAAAAAAAATTACTTACGAGTCCCAAATAATTCATAACACCTTGTAGCTACAGAGTGCTACTACTTGCTACTCTACCATATTAATGTCTATAAATTTACATTACAACACATCATGATAATATAAATACAAAATAATATGGAAGCATAACTTACTTGATGAATAATAATGTTAATATTTAATTATCATTAACATATGACTAATCAATATTAGCAATTTCTAAGTCCTAATCGCTAAACTCTGTTAATTCAATAAGATTTTCATTGCTTGACATATCTTCATCATCTATATCCTTGTAAGTGACATTAACATATACAAGTAATTGAGATGTGGATTGGGAGTTATGAATCAACAGAATGTCTCTCCACTTCGTCATTTTGAAATACATCATGGTTCTAAGTAGTGATGATGTTCAACATTTCTACGGTCAAGTGAGACTTCATTCGATGAATAGACAACCATTCACTATATCTTCTTCTCTTTATAGGGTATTCAAGATAGAAAATTTCTCGCTTGTACCCAAAAATGAAAGGTTGAAACTTATTGAACCTTTTCTTTGCATTAACCTTAACTAAATTATAATTTGAATGTATTCTGGTACTTATTCTTAGGGTCAGATCATACCATGAACATTTGAACAACACACATTTTATAGGTAATGCAGGATATTTAACCTCTTTGATTTCATCAAGTCTACCATAATAGTCAAACTCACTGTTACTATTGTCCATAGATCCTTTGATGCATACACTAAAATTATAGGTTAATCTCCATGAATTCCATTGTGCCACTGATAATACACATGTTGAGCTTAAGTTTTGGTTGATTTTTGGATTGATTTGTGAGCTAATTGTGCTTGGAATTCATGTATTTAGGTCTTAATTGTAATTTAGATATTTTCAGGGACCTAATTGTAATTTTCTTATTTTGGCACGATTTATCACTGATTATTTTTATTTTGCCTTGTAGGAAATTAGCACGAGTTAGCTCAAGTCAAGCCAGGTCAAACCAAGTCAAGATTGGAGTCAATTTGTGGTTCAATTCCTTGTTAAAGGAATATTTGGTTCAATTAATTTGAACCGAGCCCAAATTGGACTTAATTCTTGACCCAAGCTCAGCTACATCAACTCCTAACCCTAATCCTTTGAACCAACCCTAATTTTCAGTGAACCGGATCCCAATTTAATTGAACCAAGCTCAAATTTCCCTTGAACCAAGCTGAACCGGAGGTGATTTGAACTTGAACCGGTTCAAGGAGAACCAGGGTATAAAAGCAAAAATCGGCACAGTGACTTCCTGGGCTGTTCTTGTTCGCGATTCCGCCTCCACCACGCGCGCGAGCCAGCCTCCGTCTTCCTTCTTCCCGATCAAAATCCGGCGTTCCTTCATTGGTGTTGAGTTCCCCTTCATCCAGCAATCATTGGCCAAGCATAGTTGGATCAACGGCGAGTTGCGGGTCGCATTCTCTTCTCCGACATCTTCCACTGTTTTGACAGCGATTTGCGGAATCAATTGGAATTTGTTCTCCGGCGAACTTCCAGAGGGATTCTTCTGAGTTCAGTTCATCAGGAGGTTGATGAATGGCAGATGAAGAGCAGCTCGATTGAGGGATTCTTCATTCGTTGACCGGTTCATCGCTGGCGAATGAAAGCGTCTGTGAATTTCAGATTTGAATGATTACAGATTTGCTGAGGAATCGGAGCTTAGTTCTAGTGTAGAGCCAGGGATTCTTGGTACTAACTCCTGTGACGACAAGAGGAAGGAGAGCTTGGTTTAGATTTGGAAGTGGAGATGAATCTTATTCATTTTCTTTCTCTGTGTTTTTGTGTTTGTTGAATGTTTTCTTTTTCTGTCAATTTCGATTTCAAAACCCCTGTTACAACTCTTGAACCTAATTGCAATAAGTTTCAATCTGAATTTGGAAGTGGTTGATGTTCCCTTTTGTTTAATTCATCTTGTTTAGATTGATTTGTGGCATGCATTTCCCTTTTGTTTAATTGCAATAAGTGTTGATTTGTGGCACTGTTTGCGTAAGAACTGAACTACATCCCATGTTGCTTCATCAGATTTTCATTTCAAAACCCAAAATTCATCCTCTCTTGTGTTTCCGGTTGGAATTGGTTTCTATGCTTTGCTTGCACTTTTGTTCTTAAGTTTAGAATTAGCTTTCAATTAAGATGCAATCTGAATTCTGTTCTTGATGCATGCATTTCCGATTCCACTAGCTAGTTTAGATTCTTTTCTTACAATTTAGCTTATAGGTTAGTTTCTTGTAACTTTCGGTTTAGGTTTTCACTTCCAACATTTTTAGATCTAGGTTAAGATTAAATGCTTGTTAGGTTTAGTGGTAAGCTAGATATAGTTAAGTGTTTAGTTCTTGTAATTTCTGAATTTTGCAGGTTTCATTAAGTTAGGTTTCGGATTAAGGTTAGTTAGTTTCCTAGTTTTTAGTACATGCCTAAGTTAGGATTTAATGCTTGTTAGACTTAGTTTAAGTTAGATTTAGTTTATTGAAGCATTCTAGTTAGCTTAGGTTAAGTTTCATGGTTAATTAGTTTAGGTTTAGTTAGATTTTCATTTTACTTTTCCTTTTAGTTTAAATCTGATTTGTCTTTCATTTTATTAGAGAAAACCCGAAAATACCATTTCTTATCACAAAAATACCAAAAAGACTCGTCTACATCTAGAACAAACACTCATTTACTAGTTCCTTGAGAAAATCGACCTGGGCCCCTATTCTGCATTTATTTGCATATTTTAGTTTAAGGGGTTTTCAGTTTATTAATTTGATTGGCTGGCGTGACACTGTAAAAAGCCAACATCAGGCGCCCTCAAGCCTGAATGCATCTTTGAAAGGAGTGAACACCCGTTTTGCCGCAGATAAAGTTTTATCTCACAACGGATAAAATTTTATCAACCTAAGGGCGCCCTGGAGCTAACCGAAGGCACCCTCATCCTTCAAGAAAGACTTTCCAGAGGCTATATAAAGGCCTCTTTAGCTAGGAATTGAAAAATAATTCTGTACACAACTTCTATAGTGATTCCTAGTGTTATTTCTGAGCTATTAGAGATTGTAAGAGGCTTCTCCGCCTACACAGAAGGAGATTAGGGATTGAGCTACTATTGTCTTGGATTAACAATCAACTTGGTTGTAACCAAGTAAATCTCTGAGTCTCTTTCCTTTTCTTTTATGTTTATTATTGAAGTTGTACTGCTTTAACTTGAATCTCTGCTAGTCTTGCTCGAGATAAATTTTTTTTGCAGGACTAACGACCTCTATCTACCGGCCGAACCGATCCAACATGTTAGAGAGTTTATAGTTGGGATTTATGTTATAAACTCTTTGTTATAAATGTCATCTTTACTATGTGAGTGAGATTTATAATTTTTTTTATAAATCAGTCTTAAAATTTTAAGATCGGATTTATACTTTTTTTTGTTGTATGGTTTGAACATTATTTTTTAATTAATATAATTATAAATATTAAAGTTATTAGAGAGGCTTATGATAGTGGATAGAGGTTTAAAAGGAGTGAAGTTTTTAACTTTTGATGTGGCAGCGATGTAGCGAAGCATAAACCTTTATAAGAGGTTTAAAACTATGGATGCTCTTATAATACTCACAACTTTATCAAAAAGTATGGGGTCCACATGACACATACACATTATATTAGAACATCTCCATCACTTTTACGTATAAGAGCAACTGCAATGGGGTTTATACTATATATAACCCCTCAATTATAAACCACACCTATATAGTCGAAGTGGGTTTATAATAGAGGGTTTATAGCATAAATCTCATGCTATAAATCTCCCATTGCAAATGCTCTAAGAGAGGTTTTTTTGGCCCCCACCATAAAATAAAGAAAAAGATAGAAGTTGGGTTTGATTTTTCGAACCCAGCTCGTAACTGTTCACTACCACCTCAGCTGAGAGAAAATACAACCTCTTAAAAAGTTGTCATTGGAGATGCCCTTAATATTTTCATTTTTTCACATTCATTTTAATATTAACACTCATTATTGTGAGATCCAAATGTCACATACGCACTATATTAACACATTCATTCTCTCACATTCATTTTAACATTAATACTCATTATTTATGGGTCTTGTTGTACACTCATTCATCTTTATTCTTATTTTACATTAAATAAATATATTTTTATTTTTACAATTTAAATGATTATTATTTTTAAATATATTTATTACATAAAATAATTTTTCCTTATTTTACAAGTGTCATTTATTTAAAATTAAAATATTATTTTAAGAAAGGAATGAGTGTACAATATATAAAAAAATCACACTTGTATAAAATTTAAAAATAGCATATAAATTAGATGTAAAGAAAAACTATAAAATATTAATTCACGAATTGTTGTTGTATTGTGACCAAATATATTCAACTAAATTGACAAGAAGTTCGTGTTGCACATAACTATCACATAGTTCAGAATTTATCCGGAGATAATCATGAAATCCTCGGTTTGAACCCTAGACAAATTGTACGGGTTTGTCACCTTCATCGTTGTACCAATTTGTCATGTGACCCCCCTTATATTCAACAATCATGTTGTGCAAAATAATGCATGCTAACATAAAATGTTTTAACTTTTTTCTATACCAATAATGAACTAGACCTTTGACAATTGCCTATAGAGCATAAAGCACCTCAAATGCTTATTCAACATATTTTCTTGCTGTCTTTTATCTTTCCTTAAACAACCTCCTCTTATGTTCTTCCGGGCAATGAAAAGCCTTCACAAAAGTAGCCAATTCAGGATATATTTCATTGGTTAGATAATACCCCTTCTTATATTGAGTCTCGTTGATCGTAAAATTAATCTCTTGGATATTTCCTTGCAAGATGTTATTGAATATAGAAGATTCATACAACACATTAATATCATTACGTGAATTTGTGATATCAAAGAATGCATGTCATATCTGTTGGGTCCAAAAGAATTAACATATCTCGACAATGGTATGATATTGTTCACTTTAGACCTAAGCTCTCATAATTTAATTTTGGGCTTTACCCAAAAGGGTTGTACCAATGGAAATATCTTACTCTTTTAAACACATGATCTTTTCCAATGTTGTGGGACTTTATTTGCAACCGCAATAATCTCCCCTCAAACGAAGGACCACAAGGCATCCCTCAAGCAGAAAGTCTATCAGTTTGACGTCCGATCTTTGATCCACTAGATCTTCCTGCCCCTCGGTTCAACCGACCTACTAGGTCTTCCTACCCATCGATCCATCCGACCTACTAGGACTTCTTTGCCCGTCAATCCAACTATCTTACTAGGTCTTCCTGCCCCTCAGTCCACCTAATCTACTAGAACTTCCTTGCTTAACCACAACTAGAGCTTCTTTGCCTGGTGTCTGGCTCTCTTGATTTAGACACGGAATCTCCCACTTCCTTTACGACCTCTTGTAAACTGATCTTTCTAAGCAACTGGACAATTTCTATTCCCAATGCATGCAATCAAGGCTACCCAATATTGCAAGGAAGACATGCCTCTCATCATGCATTTGAAGAAGACATTGAATATCATCAGTATTCGGCCTTCTCAAGTATCGATCACCATATAGTCCAACCACATAACTGCAGAACTTGAAAAGACACTTGATGACAGTTGATTCACCCGTGCGTAGGTAATCATCAAGATGGTTGGTTGTGCTAGTATTAGCCCTAAGCGCCAATTATGAGATGATTAGCTTATTAGGTTAATGGATATGGATTGACTTATTGGGTTAATAGTTAATCTAATATGCTAAAATCTAACCCATTAAAGATAATTAATGTAGATTAATAGGTTCATATGATGAATCATTGGATTGAGTCTAATCCGAATAGACTCATTGAATTAAACTCAATTGGGTCCAACTATTGGATTGAGTCCAATTTGAATTAGACTAATTGTATTAATTTGAATTGATGTGAGTTAGACATATTGAATCACATAGTGAGTTAGACTCATCATGAACTTGAATTCATCATGGAAAATGAATGGTCAATTTTGACTTGGTCATATGGAAGATGAATGACTAAATTTGACTTAGTCATGTGAAAGAAGACTAAGAGTCATATATTGAATTAATGAAACATTAATTCAATTGATTAGATGAGTACAAAAGGAGTTTTGGATTTATTTTTTTATTAAGTGAATTACTTCTTCTTCTAGTCTTCTTCTTCCTCTCCTCTTTTGACCAAAACCCACCTTTAGGGTTGTTAGCACAACCTTAAGTGGTTGTCTTCTCCAAACCTTGTTTGTGTGGATACCGTAGAGGTGTGAACGTTTGATCGCACTAAGATCCAAGAAGGCTAAGTTGTCGGGATTGCGAAGGGCACGCAACAAAGGTAAAATTCTATGTGATATAGTAGTTAACAAACTTATATATGAGTTTCCTTCGCATGGATATTCTGGAAAGGAACTAGTTGTTTTTGTTTTTCCTCTGTATTTTTCGCTTGTTTAGCGATCTAGTTCCTAACAGTGGTATCAGAGCTACTTGCGAAGACATATACTAAGTTGCAGTTCTCTTTTATATGTGATATAAAATGCATGAGATGTTTACTATGGTTTCGTTACATGATTGTTAGTCTTTGTTTTGTTGGAACGAAATAATTTGTGTTGATCAAATTAAAAAATATAGCATCTTCATACGTGTTGTGAATGCGTGCTATACTCTAATTTCGTTTGACAAGAAGCATACACGGTTTTGTTGGCCTCGGGTTAGTGGGTGATCTTGGATATGATAGCAACTCGTTCAAAGGAGTGTGCAAAATTTTTTTTTACTTTGGGAGCGCTGCCCCCTGAAACCCCCGCAAGGGGCGCTGGCCCTTTGACCCCCACCCGCTAACCGGCTGGCGGGACCACTGTGGCGTTACGACTCATAACTGATTTTAGAAATCATAGTAGATTTTATGTCATAAAATATTATGAATGTTGTGTGACATGATACATGGTTATGACCCTTAAACCCCAATATGAGTGTGTGTGTGTGTGTATTGTAATTCATAATACGACTTGCATGTCGTGTCTTCACTTTTTCATTCTTGTCATAAAATTTAGACTTCCCTTGAATGTAACTCGAGGTTTATTTCGGGTAATGTACAAATTAGAAAATAACGAGTCTACAGGACAAAGGTGAAAAAGAAGA
>JBAMIB010000078.1:3151855-3162816 GCA_037177415.1 Kaempferia rotunda | reverse complement strand
AAACACTTCATATTATAGAACATATCTAAATACATAGTTCATACATCAAAATCACATACACTTACTTCCTACATCCTAGATATAAAGAATCTACTCCATTGTAAGGAGTTTACAATCAAGAGACAATAAATCTAAGAAATTCACAATCAAATACCAAAGGAAGGAGAGGAAAAGAATGCTTATCATTATTGTGCCGACCTTCTTGATTGCTCTCCTTGCTCTAGAGGTGGACGGACCAGTGGATGTGAAGGTTCTAGGGTTCCCCCAAGGGGGGAGAACCCTTCTCAAAGGAAAGGGCAGAGCCCTAAGCCAAAAATGCCTAAGAAGGGTGCGGTTCCCCCCTTTTATACTTATAAAGTTGACTTGATCAGCCAGATTCGTTAGACTCCTCCAAAACATGTTTTTTGACTCTTATATGAGATTTTTTCAAGATGGGATCTGATCCAAAGTTGTAGATCTTGAAGTTCTGGTCATTTTGGTGGGTGGCTCATCTCGTGGGTCCAACTGAATCAAAAGTTATACCCGTTTTTCTTTAAGTCCATAGTGCAGTCTGAGATTTGACATGGCCGTGCATAAAAACACATGACCCCTCAGGGGTTGCTTCTAGAAATGCTGTGAAAACTACACTAACTTGTAGGGCTTGAAGTTAGCTTTGTTTTGAGAGGTCATAGACCCAAAAACTTGAACTGAGTAATAAGTTATGCTCGTTTTAGTTTCGGTCTGCAAGCTGGACAAATTTGGACATGCCTCTCGCTTCTTCATCAAATGGGCAAGGCTAATCATGACACACGGATGGCCACATGGCCGTGTAGATCCGCATGGGCGTGTGGGGGTGGCCACGACCATGTGGTACATGACCATGCCCCTTTGCAGGACCCCTTAGGGCTTTCATCTGTTGAAGTCATACGACCGTGAAACATCACGCGGCCGTGTGGTCCACGGTCGTGTGGCATTACACGACCATGTGAGGCTTGCTACGGTTGCCCGTGTACGACTGTGGCACAAAGTTACATGGCCGTGGCATAGGGTTACACGACCGTGTGACTCCTGTCCATGGCCTATATTGCTGGAAATCCTTGCCTTTTGCTCCGTTTTTTACTTTGGAATGCGTCCTGTCATAAAAACAAAGCATATAGTATATCTCTGTACAAAATATATGGAAGTATGTCATTATAATAAGATTCTGCAATAAACGTATATTATATGCAATGAAATACAAGCATATGTGCATGAAACAATGCATAAAAATATACACAACCTACGCACATCAATTTAATATACCAAAACAAAGTTGATTAAGATAAATTATTTAATCAACCAAAGGAGTGAAAAATATTCTCTGACCAAGAACAATATCTTTTGATCATCTAACTGACCCCAATGTGAACAATTTAATTGATCAAAACTTGGACAACTCAAAATCCTAGAATAAAAAACCAATATTATGAAGACTTAAAAAATCTTTGTTTATATGATATGAACCTAAGAAAACTAATTTCCTTAAATGCTTAGGTTTTAATATAATTTAATACAAATTAAGTCTATGTTCAAAATTATCAATGCTCAAAATCAAGTCTAAGTTTTAAATAATTTTTAATTATATATTTTTTTAATGTTTAGATTGGGCTCTACTTGTGGAATGGGCTCAATCAGGGTCGTTGGCCAGGTTCAAGGCCGGCCAGTTTTGTTGACGCGTGCTTAGTACGGCAGGTATCGGGCTAAGCCATTTCTGCCCAGTCCGACCCAGAGCCAGATCGGGGCAGGATCCGGGCCCCGACCCGATCCGCTACCTTCGTCTCCTTTCTCTTTCCCCTTCCCATTCCGCTGTCTTCCTGTACGACTGCCCGCGCCGGCACCAGTGCCCTAAATCGCCTTCGCCTCCCCTTCCATTGCCCTTTCATTTACCCTTGCGTCCTCTCTCGGCGCTCTCTTCTAAACAAGCGATGGCTTGGAGGATCCACCGTGGA
This sequence comes from Kaempferia rotunda, assembly GCA_037177415.1. Taxonomy (NCBI): domain Eukaryota; kingdom Viridiplantae; phylum Streptophyta; class Magnoliopsida; order Zingiberales; family Zingiberaceae; genus Kaempferia; species Kaempferia rotunda. The sequence goes on along the minus strand of JBAMIB010000078.1, from coordinate 3,160,849 downwards.
CTCCGCAGAGCCCTTGTTCCGCGAGGCTTCAATTCTTCGTCTCCTCTTCTTCGCCCGCCGGCGGCCTCCTCGCCTTCTTTTTCATCTCTTCAGAGCAGATACCAGGAAAATGCCGCCCCTGAATCTGAGATCGGTGGTAGCACAAGTAGCAAAACTGCTTCTTTCCGCTCATCTCTGAACCCGACCGAGGTCGCTAAGTTTGCTGCCATTGCAGAGACATGGTTAGTGTCATATCCCTTTTTTATATTGTGTATTGTTGTGGAATGGTATCCATGAAAATCTCTGCCAGTAAACACCATTCCCGATGACACTATTGCTGCTACTTTGGTGTTTAAAGAGCTCAATTTGGGATTTTGCAACGAGTAATATTCGAAATAAATATTTGAAAAATCTACTGTTTGACGGGCATAATGCCCTTGACGAATAAAAATGTCTGTCAAGAAGGATAAGTAAACATTTTAGTCTGTTTATAGTAAGTATAACTGAACTGATACTCTGGGAAATTTATTTTACTTATACTTCAGTGAATAAGAGCCAAACTTTGATGGAATTGGAAGGTGAATGAATACAAGCTGGATTCTGAGAACTATAACTCTTGCAGCGTATGTCTGATTTGGCTACTATTTTTTGCCAACTACTTCTTATTGGTATAGGATAAGTTAGCATTATTTCTGTACTAATTTTGATGGAGTTTATTTATGGCTTAAGTAACTTTTTGATTTGATTCGTAAAATATATAGAGTGTATTTAGTTCAATAAAGTTGTAGTTGCTCTTTTGCTATGACATAAGAGATTGTGAATCATCTTCAAAAAGAATACTTTTATTATTGATCAAATAAGTATCAGGATTTGATTATTTATTTAATTTTATTTCAAATGACAAACTAAAGGAATCTAGTAATATGAATTTCTCAAGGGTATAAAAAACTAACCTTATTATTCTCAAATGGAGTACAAATAGACACTAAATTTTGAAGAATCCAATATAATTTCAATCTACAACAAAAGTAAAGCTTATAGATGCAAATTCACAGTAGGATAACTGAGGGCAATTCCCAGTAAAAGTTATGTAACAGAATAGCGTATCAAAGAGAGTAGTCCAAAAACGAATGCAATTATAACATTATTCATGCAAGAATTAAGTGACTAATTATTACAATTACTATAAGTTTTAACACATCTTATTACATAAAATTTCATTAACTGCAAAATTGATTTTATTTTATAATTTTAGATTTCAGAAAAAAATTGTAACAATCCCTATTGCTATTATCGAAGAGCTAGTCTGATGCTAGTAAAATTATGTGTTCTGATACTCAACTCTAGTTAATTTCCTTAGATATGCAAGCAGATTTTACAGAAAGCTAATGCACATCTTCAAGGGATCTTAAGTAAACTGAGCAGGAACTAAACCAAATAGAATTGGCCATCCTTACAGGAAGCTTTTTTGTTTTGTTTTGTTTCATTTTCTATTTGTGTTTTCTTATTCTCTGTTGTGTTTTCTTATTGTCAGTTCTTATTTTGGTACCTGTGATTGTACTTTATGATCTGACTATACGAAACTATTTACCCATGAAGCACATCCCATGGAAGAAAGCTAAGCATTATTTATCATGTTAAAGTCATCATTTGTTTCTCTTTCCCTAGGGATATTGAAGTCTAATCTACTACAAAAAGCACTTTCACATAATTTGGGCCACATTCGAGTACATGAAGTAGACTAATTGACTTAAAGTAACCATTTTACCAGTATATTTAAAACTTTGAGAATACAACTGAACTTGCTTCTGGTGATTACTAATTTTGGTTTATTGACAAGGAACGTGCAGGTGGGACTCTCAAGGGCCATTCAAACCATTGCATTTGATGAATCCTACTCGTGTGTCATTCATTCGCTCCACACTTTGTCGACATTTCAGGTTAGTTTTAAAATATTAAATTTTGCATTATGTTACTTTGTCTGATTACAAGTTGATTAGTTATATTGTATAACACACAATGTTTAAATTCTGAAATGCATTTTATTGATTGTATTTCTTATTTATCAAGTCTTCTTTGAAGCATTTAGATGTTTGGTTTACACAAATACTGCATTTTTGTGTTATGGTAATAATTAACCTAGATGCATACTATAATTCTTAGGGCCAGACATATTTCTTGAATCATATTGTTGGAACAAATGCTAATCTCACTGCATATTTTGCTCTTACTGATAGAGCTAAGAGTTTGCAACTAGTTGCTCTAATTTACTAGCAAACATAATTGGAGATAAGATAGCAGTATTTTCAACGAATTTATCAACATGTCATTGAAATAACGTTTTGTGTCGGGTGGCACGTACGGTTTTTACCATTCTGCCCTAGGAGCGAAATCGGCGCAACATGCGTGATAATTTCGCGTGCATCATGCGACAGAAAGAATCGAGTGCGTGCGTTGCGCGACAAAAGGAATCGCGATAGATGACCCCTCTTCGCAAAATCCCTAAGGTGGGTCGGAGGCATCTCGCCGGTGTCGCAGGACGCCTTCGGCGCCAGCAAAGGTACTTGATGTCGCATTCCTATTTGTGTTCTTGTTAAAAATTAAACCTGCAATTTAATTAATTTAAATAATTCTCAACTTAAGCATGATATTTTGAAGAAGCTTTCATAAACCCTAATTAAATTATCCCAATAAAATATATAAAAGATATATTTAAAATTTAAAAAATAATAATAAATTTTATTAATTGCTATTTTGAAAATTTCTTTTTTACTGTTTTAAATTTTATTTAAAAAGTCTAATAAATCAAATTTATATTCTGATTTTTTTTATTTTCTATTTTTTTACTATTTTACATATTCTAATATTTGTTTACTATTTTAATATATTATTTAAATTAATATTTAAATAATAATTTATATAATTATTATATAGAAGGGGAGCCTTGGCCTAATGGTAAAGTTATTGCCTTGTGACATAGAGGTCATAGATTCGAATCTTGGAAATTGCCTCTTGCAAAAAAGTAGGGTAAAACTGCGTGCAATGGATTCTTCCCCGGGACCCTACATGGCGGGAATTTCATGCACTGGGCTACCCTTTTTAATTATTATATATAAAGTAACATTTTTTTTTATTAATTTATACTTATTATAGATTAATTTTCTTTAAAGAAAACTATATTTGATTTTTTTTTAAATAATATTAAGTTGTTTAATAATTGAGAACTTATATAAAATCAATATACAATTTATTTTTAAATTATACACCATAAGCATATTTATTTAATAATTACTGTATATAAATAAAAAATATCAAAACCGTGTCGGCACACGATACTGAATCCGTATAATTTTGGTTTAGGACTGAAACTGTATCGTTCTAATTTATGACCGAAATTGCATCGTTCTAGTTTAGGACCGAAACCATATCGTTCCGGTTTAGGGCTGAAACCGCATCGTTCCCGTTTAGGACCGAAACCGTATCGTTCCGGTTTAGAATCGAAATCTCGGCATGGGTCGAGATTTTATACCTTGCTCATGACTAAAGACTGAAATATGATGATTCACTTCAAAAAAAAAAAAAAAGGGGGTCTGTGTTAGTAGTATGTTTGATAATCTACATTAGTTGTGTCAAATATATATATATATTTTGTGGCTGAGGATGGTGTATAAGTTACAATTTAAATAGTTCTTGGATTGCTTTTTGCACAGAAAAGAGAGAATTTCAAATTTTCAAATAATGTGCAGAAAATCATTTCTTATAAGCCAATACCATTATCTTAAAGTATAAATGGCATTGACTAATAAGATATTCTCGTGTTCTGAGACGATATCTTTTTTTCAAAGATGAATTTCCCCCCTTTTACTATTTTGCCTTGATATTTACTAACATATGTTTACTGGCAGGAAAGATCCATTTTCTGTTAGGCCTTTTGAAGGGTTAAAAATTATTGATGTTGGATGTGGTGGAGGCATCCTCTCTGAGGTATCTTCGTTTTTATATGGGGATAGTCACTGCTACTAAAGAGATGCAACATCATGTCAATTGTATTTACTATGTAATTGTTGTTTCTTCAACTTTGACTCTGAAAATAGTTACTTGGAAATTATTTCATCCAGGAAAAGTACCGTATAAACTACAATTCATCTAATTCCTAATGTTTGAAGATTCATTTAGTGATGAGTTATGTAAATACATTCTTGAAACTAAAGCCTAAACTAAATATATGTTGTGGTATATTTTCGAGTGTTAAAACTTTTAGGTAGGATATTAGCTAATCTATTTAGGTCACTGGTTTATTAACTTATAGAGTAAGAGGATGTAAAAAGAGAAGTTAAAAAATTGGGAAGAAATAAATTTCATAACACTGATGATAAAATCAGTAAACACAATATTTAGTCCCTGTTTAATAAGTCAATCTATACTGGACAAACATTAAATTACTCTCTCAATTAGTATAATTCATTAGTACTTGAAACTTAAATGACCTTTTCATATGCATAAGAAATGTAAGACGATGGTTTGTATATCCTATATAGTATTGAGCAATGTAGAGTGTTCTATAGTTCATAATGATTTAATACATCTAAATCTTATATCATTGTGAAATTGCATATAGTTTATGCTGAGTATTTTCCTAGAAAGAAAGAGTATTAAAATGTAAGATGGCGAATATCTTAAAGGCTCAAGAAGAGAATCACCTTCTTATTTTGGAATATTTTTAATATATTTCAACTTCATTAGTTTGACATTCCATATGCAGGTAGAAAGTTGAAATAACAATATATAAAAAGATTAGTATCATTGTTTTTTTTTCATGATGCTAGTTTGGCCCCATAACATAAGATCATTAATTCGATCCTCTGTTCAGTTTTTGCATTTATGTACTACTTGTTTTGATTATTCCATATGTGGTTACGAACTATTGAAGAAAATTATGTAAAGTTGATTCAGTAATCAGTGGAAATCCAGTACAAACACAATCAGTATCACTTGCTAATTCATGTTGTAATGTGTCTCTTGATTGAACTTGGATTTTCAAAATGGCATATTGTGTGATATTTGTGATGATCCTTTGTCTTTGCAGCCTCTTGCAAGGATGGGAGCAACTGTCACTGGTATTGATGCTGTGGAAAAGAACATTAAGATTGCTGGCATTCATGCTGTATGTTAATTCGTCCATTCATCAAATGTCTATATAGATGTATACATGTTAATGTTTCCTATGTAGTTAAACAACCATTTGTGACATTTTATTATATGCAATATTCCTCCTTGTTGCACTTAAATGTCATGTTGTTGCAATTTGAAGATCTATAACTCAAGCAAATACTTCACTAAAGTGGATAGTAAGGAGGAAATATATTTGTATGACCCTTTTCATAATTAGATATTTCCGAAGGACAAGCTTAATTTTTATATGAAAAATAGTGAACTTGATCAAGGGCTTCATGCAAGACATACTGATCTTGCTTGAGGTGCAGTAGTAGTGAAAGAAGGGTTGGCTGGAAGTGAAAATCATCAGCATCATCAGTAAGCCATGTTAATCCTAACTGCTTGGGGGGAATTAGTAATAGTATCATGGATAAATATGCATCCTCAATTAAAGCATTAGGAATTAAATTTTAGGGTATAATTTTTTTCATGATGTCAATGTCATTCTCTCTCGCAGGTTTAGTTATACTTTTGTCAGTTTGGTTTCTTTTATATCTTAGAATATTTTTCTCTTCTTTAGGTTTATGTGACATCTTTTTAATGTTATCACACATCAAAATATGCTAAAATTCACCAGATATAACTAGTCATTTCTTCATCTGGTTTTCCATCATAATTATTCACACTCGGTAAAATATCAGATCCTTCATTTTTAAACCAACATACATGTAGATGTAGTGTCAATCCCAAGTAGTCTGAGATACTGAATTTCTTCTTGTTATTATGTATGGAGCTCTAATGCTGTCTTTGTTTCCTAACCTAGATTGATTAAGTATGACATGGTGATATGGCATAATACAACTTGTAGTAGTTTCCATTTATTTGGAGTAGCTTACATGAGTACTAGCATACAACAACAGAATAAAAGGGAAAAACTAAAACACTAAAAAAACTATGTAAAATTAGTTTGATATAATTTCTTCAATTACTTTAATTATTCTTAGTGTGTTTATGATGTTTGGCTTTCTTCAGGCTTTAGATCCACTGACATCGTCTATTGAATACCATTGTACAACAGCAGGTACATTCTCTTTAGTAGATTCCTTGGTAGACTTTCTTTCATGATGTAGCAATTTAAAGTCACTAATGATGCTGTCATCACTTTGTAGCATAGTTGTGAAAATGATAATTACCCTTTAAATTAATTAGGTTACATTAACTTGCATGCATGCGACATATTTTTCTTACGTGACTCTTCCTCTCCTCCAGAAAATGAACATCAACTCCCTTAGTCCCTTGCAAACTTATTTCACACTCTTCCTCCCCCCTAAAAAATTCAGCATCAACCTCTCCTCCCCTCTGATTTATTTCACTGATTTTCTTTGTGGTGCTGATTTTCAAGATCAGCACCACTGTGGCGGTTGAAATCAACATCACGATGGTGTGATTTTTGGACCACTATGTTGTTTTTTTCAAAATTAACACCGTTTTGATACTATATTTTGAAAATCTGCGCCATAGTAGTGTTGTTCATTGAAACACAACACCACAATGTGTTGTTCATTGAAACACAACACCACAGTGGTGTTGTTCTTTGAATGCATCACTATAGTGGTTAGTGGGAGAGGTCAAATGTAAAACCGATGAAGATTCAATACATATAAAAAACATTTGGCGATGATGATAATCATATGATTGAGGAAGATGATAAAGAAATTTAAAGTTTGATTTTGATTATGAAGATAAACTATTTCAATATTTGAATGTTAGTTAATTTTATATTTACATGATTGGTTAATAGTTTGTGAAATATTTAAATTTTGTTAGCAAAATATTTTGACAGAAATTCCAAATATATATTTAAATTGAAAAAATTTATACCCAAAGATCCTTACTTCGGTAAGGCATGAGCCTCATCTTGCATCTAGCGCCTCAGACCCCACAACATCTATGCGCTTTAGAGCGCCTCACGCCTTAAATAACTATGATGTTTATAATATTGCAGTTAACCACTACCGATAAAAATTAGTTTGACACAATTGGAATTGAATCAAAAAGGTCTAGGGCATAAATATATCTTGATTCCATTGTCACTCCTTTTTAATGGTGTTAGTCTCGAATTGATATTTCCTCTCTTGCCCGCCCTTTTTTTTTTTTTGTAGTATTTCATATCCTCTCCGTTATTTGCAAATAAAATGGAAGCATAAGTTACTTGGTACCCTATATTGGCACGGGCAACACAATATTGATATCAATCGACAACTGGAATAATACACTTGGTCATGCAAAATATAGCAATTGGCAGTTGAAACCACAAATTAATTAAACTAAATAAGCTTTGAATTATTGTCTAGTTGAGTTTGATATGTTTTCCCTAGTTCATTTGCACAACCATAAACATCAAATATCAATGAAAATGAGTTACAAACCCTTCATAAGAAAAGGCTCACCATGGCATGGATAAATCAATTGCCTACTTGGCCTTCAATTTTCTCATACTTACACAAAGCAAATCTCCAATCAAGTATACTTAAGAATTAAGATCAACCCAAATATCATGAGAAGAAAAAAATGCATTTTTCCAATTCATGTGCACACCCATAGGCATTATAGATAAGTTAAAATTAGCCCTATGCCTCTCATAGGAAAAGCTTCACAATAGCATGAATCAATCGCTTAATTGGCCTTCAATTGTCATTATTCTTAAACATAGCAAATATCCAATCAAGTATACTTAAAATGAATGCCAAATAGCATAAAAAAATATGCATTTTTTCCAATTCATTTGTACGGCCATTGGCATTATAGACTGAAAATGAACTCAGTGCCCTTCATAGGAAAAGACTAACTATAGCATGCATTAATCAATTGCCTGATTAGCCTTCAATTGTCATCATTCTCAAGTATAGCAAATCTCCAATCAAGTATACTTAAATTATGAGATATTTATGATGTCATTATAAAAAGAAAAAGTTAGTTCCAAGATAACCAAGTGAACAATAATACAAAAACCACTTCTATAGAGGCAAAAATCTAAGATGACAAGATCGTCACATTGGTGATATGGAAGATGGAAGATGGGATTGCTGCTTTGTAGCATATCATGAGGTGGTTTTCCTTGCAACCAGTTTCCAACCTCTTTATATAGTCAAAAATGGTTAGAAAATCTCACCTTCAGCCTCACATGCCAAGTTGCTTCCTTGAAACCTTGGATGAATTTAAGCACTTCAAATCTCACAATTCTCGACATGCGTTCATCTTAAGGGCAACAACTTTATGTATCTAGCAGAAAGCAATTACAGATCTCTAAAGCTAAGGAAGTATAAAGGTGGTATATCTTTCTCGGAGACCCTGTTAAGGACCTTCTTGTAACTATAGACATATAATGGCATACCTATAAATATCCATAATTTCATATACATGTGTAGAAGTCACTACTTGGCAGCGAAGGCTTTTTCCCATTATTCTGTATGGTATCAAAGTCTTAGGAGATCTCTCGACATTACCTCAAATGAGAAATTCTTGTGATCATAAGTTCATAACCCATGCATGTAACCATCCATTGATTTGCTCTCCAAGTGATTTCTCTGCTTGAAATGTCAGGTACTGATACAGATTCTCAGTTCTCATAAGCTTTAGGACACTGAATACTGCCTCTTCTAAGATGGTTGCCTCTTCTACATAGAGCTGTAAATAAGCCGAGCCGAGTTTAGGATGTTCAAGTTTGTTTGATAGGGTAATCGAGCCGAGCCGAGCTTAAAATGAACCAAGTCTTTGAAATGGTTGTTCAAGCTTGGCTTGGTTTATTTTTTATGAGCTTGAGCTTGTTTGAAGCTTGGCTTGAGCTTGGTTCGTTTAGAT
>JBAMIB010000078.1:3122123-3142709 GCA_037177415.1 Kaempferia rotunda | reverse complement strand
ATCCAGGTCAAGTATAAAGGTTTAAACGGATATATAATTCTTCTAAAATTTAATAATATATTTTTTAAAAAAAATTAATATATATTTTATTAAATTGAGTACGATTCTTCTATTGAGAATCTTATTAATTAATAATGATACTGTCAGACGGAATTAATTGTTCAATTAAGTACGAATAATTTGTTAGTACGGAATTTTAAACAATTTCTCTTTTTGACTTTCGGCTTTTTCACTCTCGTAAAATAATTAACATGAGCAGAAGAAATAATGGCTGAATACTTAACAGAAAACAGTCTGTAATTGATGGACCACATGCCGACGTTGGTCCAACTGTCTGTCCATGTGCTGCTGAATGCTGAGGTGTCTTCTGACAATACATCTGTCGAATTATTCATTTCTCATGTTGTATTAGTAATACTCAATAATTATTTTTATAAATAAATAATAAATAAATGTGGACGTGAAGATTAAGGGTAGATTGGGAAAAAAAAGACGTGCAAGGCACTTAAAAATGACAACTAACGTAGTTAGTAGGAAGTTATTGCGTGCACATTAAATCCTAATTATCAGATTCTAAATTCCTTTATTTTATATTATTTATTATTATTAATTTTCTTCTTATTATTATTTTGTACTCATAGAGAAATGTTTTCCTTCCGACGACTCTCCGTTGGACACGCGAAACGCATGTTATTTGGCAATATTTTGTTGAATTAATAAATCGAACAACGCCGGAAAAAACACGATATTTAATTAACTATTTTTTAATAAAAAATATGGAGGGGAAATTAAAATTATTGAAAGTTTTTAAATATGCATGGCTCACATGTCCCCGTCTCCATACGTTGCCTGAACATGATTAATATTTGGTGCCAAATTGGAATTCAAGGAAAGAAAAATCATTAGTTGTTTTATTTTCGTGGATGAGTATTTTAAAATAACCATATTTTTTTATTATTATTTATTCAAGTTTGATAAATACATTTGGGTTTTAAACCTACAACAAATTAAATGTGAGATTATTTAATATATTAGGAATGTGAATAATAATGTTTTCATTAGCGTTAATAAAAGATTGGTTAAATAAATTAACTTACTCAATTGATAGATTCGATCAGTTTAATTAAATTTTTAAAAATATATATTTTTTAATTTGTTCAATTAAAATTTGATTTTATATTACACAAATTGATTAAATAGAAACAATCAATTATTATATTATAATAAATCAGATTGATTTAATTATCTAATATCAATGAATCGATGATGTTATTGATAGATTGATCAGTTAATTCAGTGACTGATCAAACTAATTGAATTTATATTAGTCTAGTATATTTCATTTTAATTATAAAATTTGATTGATTTGATTTGTTTAAAAAAGTTTAGTTTTGGTCCAATTTTATACTGATTGTTACAAGTTGTAGCGTTTAGTGTGTATTGTATAAACTTAGATACTAACACTTTGGAGAATTGTTATAAACGCTTCAAGAGAACACTTTTTGATATTTTTTGACCATGGCAATAAAATGCAAATAGATTTTTTCTCTCTACTCGTATCTGGAATCATATTAATTATTTAAAAAAAACGCTGGAATTATCAAAACAACATTTTCCAAATATTATTTTAATTGTATTAATACCAAAATATCCCCTAAACAATTTTATACTACGATGAAAAAAAAAACCTCCTTAAAACTAAAAACACTTATTTTATATTTCTAAATTTAACATTCCGCGCGCGAGTATTTTGACATTAAGAAATTTTTAGAGCATTTTCATAAAGAATTTTTAAAAATTCTACTAAAAATTTATCTTACACCGAGGACATTTAAATTGTTATTTACAAAAATGAGAATTTTTTTTATTTATATATTTTTTCTGGTCAGGTAGCTGCAGGTGGTGCCACCATTCTGAGAAATCAAATCTTCTGTCTTATAATATCTCCTGTTCCCATATTTTACTCGTCATCTTAGCCTATAGGTCATCGGCCCGATCAAAACTATACCCTGAGAGAAAGGTGAACCCAGAGAGATCGCCGCCGGCACAATCGACACCTAAATCCGGCCGAATTTGAGCATATTTTCTTTCATCGTCGATCTGCGCTCCTACACATATCTGATCGGATTTAGATGGTGACGATTTCTCTAGATTACTTTTCCTTCTAGTTTTGATCGGATTTTACGACTCAAAATCAATAACTTAAAAAAAAAAACCGTATGACCGAGTAATATGCTTAAACTCAATCACCAATTCCTAAAAACGGAACCCTATTTGATATCGTTCGCCCCTCCCAAAACAAAGGTACCGTACAAGTCCATCGAGCATCTCTACCGTATCCATTTGGAGTAGAAAAGGCGGGAAACGGAGCCCTCGGCGCGGGAATTTCGGCTTGCTTCCTTCGCCCTTTACTGACCGCGTCCTACATCCGAGGTCTCAGTTTAGGGCTTTTCTCGCCCGAACGCGATGACGGCTGCCAGAACCCTAGATCTCTTTCCACAGGTCCAGGCACTCGTCCTCGACAAGCTTCAAGTGGTAATTCGATGAGCAAACTCCAGCACTTTCTTTTAACGTGGCGGTGTGTTGATTTAATGCACACGCGATACAATCGGGGAACTGCTTGTACTATGCACTTCCCCCACCCCAACATCTCTTTTAGCTTAATCGAAGAGGACTGTTGCATCTCTCTGCATCGTTAATAAATGTTTTTTTTTTCCAGAATCTTTTGTGTTAATTATTCTCTCTTTTCTGTCTTATCACCTCACTTAACTTGCATTTTACAAAAATAATGGAAATACTGATCCTTTTGATGGATGAAAAATCTGACGACTTCGTTGTAACTTTTGATTCATCATGGTTTCTCAGGTTTCCTACAAGTGGCTTAGTCGCAACTTTTCGGTGTCATCAAATGATGCAAAGAGGTATTTGATTTACTAATGTAATATTGGTAGGGATTGTCATGATATAGTTAACTGACTGCGTTAGATTCGTTTAGGTTGCTTCAACAGTTTGTGGAAAAACATTGTGATGAGCTGGAGGTGATATACACCGTGTCTGGATGGTCGAAGAATGACCCTCAAACCTATTGCGTAAAACTAGCTTCAAAGCATAAACTGCAAGGTTACTTATTATATATGTTGTATGTTTTATTCTTCTTTATTGTATCTAGAACAGTCACTTGCATGTCTGTTTGTGATAGTTTTTAATATGAAAATTTAATCCATAGCCTTGTTTCTTTTACATTATTTAATTATTTTTTGGCTTCTTTTCAAATATGCAGCCACTTCATTCTTGCTATGAGAAATTTCTCTTTTGAAAAAATTATTCCATTTGTTGAGATGTATAACATTTGTAAGGGCTTATTAGTTTACCCTTTGAAAGTCTTTTTCTAATAATATGTTTTAGGATATATAACAAATTATTAAATACTTAAAATATCTATATTTTCCATGAACATGAAATTTGATTTATCTACTCACAGTATACATTTCATGTTTGTGAAAATGTTTAACAAATGAATTTTGATTGTGGTAAAACATTTGCAAATTTCTTACGTATATGAAATGAAACTTAAAGGGTTCAAATAACAAATATCAATGATTTAATAGGGATATCCACTTACAGTTTATCTCTTTGATAAAATATCTGTATGTGGTATGCTACAATACTTTATTCTTTCCTTCAAGTAATTTATTAGTGTATTCTTATTAACAACTTATCATAACTCATTATCATTGTCAGGTTATTTCATTGGCCATCTGAGACAAAACAATTAATGTCGCTTTAGCATTATTGAACTTTCAAATAGAAAGTCTAAATTGATAAGGCTGCAGAAAAAAATTGTCTTTTATTTATTTTTATTCAGTTTTTCCAGTGGTACCATGAAATTTCAATTCATGTGCTTTTGTTGTTTTTGTTCTATTTTTGAAATTTTGATGTCCACTCTCCTGAGACTTAGTTGTATCCTAGACAGTTGGATACAATTGGCTAGGTTGCCTTTTCTATGTCAAGAAAAATAAGTGATATCTAGGATAACCTTTTTTGTCATTTCTTTTACCTGTATTCTTCATGAATATCTAAGGTTCTCCAAGTGTGCTTATTCATCAATAAGAAGAAAGTGATGAATCTAAATCATTTAGGCATCTTATGTATGATATTTGCTTATTATGTTTCTTGTACATTTTTTGTTGGCAGCTAATTTTAACTTTGGACCTCTAAAAAATGGTCTCTCTTTCCTTAGAAGACAAAATCTTTTTTACTTTCTGATGTCTAAGATAAATTCTTTTCACATCATAAATATCACATTTATAGTATCCAAAGAATAGAATTGTTGAAAAAGATATTGGTGTTATCTTAATTTACATGACATTTACCTAGAAAAATAAAGAGCAAGCTCTCTTCAACAACTTGATAGCATTACTTTTAGTAAGAAGATCAATAATTTTTCTAAGCATATGATGAAAAAAAAAAAATAAAACAATCATTACAGTAATACTGTTTTCCTGCTTTTATAGTGTCTTGATGTCAAGTCATTCTAAGAGGAAATTTTCATTTGTTTCAGACATCAAACATATATTTGAAGATAATTTCTCAGTTCAGGTTTACAGTGTCCAAGCATGCATTCCAAATGATCTTGCAGTTATATGGAATGCTGAATTTGTGCAGTCAGAAGAACTCTTTAATCATCCCTCAACTGAAGAGAACTGCTTGAGGGACAACAGGCATGGCAAATTTTTTGTCTGCCTTTGCAGATGTGTATTTGTTATGCTTGTTTTGTGATTTCATGTATTTTCTATAAGCTTACTCATCTATATATGCATATAATATTGCACTTTGTCATCCACATCCTTGCTGCAATTTTCTTTGTAGGTTCAGTGCCATTTCAAACCAGGCTGTCAAACGCACCATTGACAGAAATTATGCTGCTGCTGCTGCACCAGGGCCTAAGAATGGTATGGCAGAGTCAAAAACTGCCAGCTCTACGAAAGTCCAGTCTGTTCAACCTCTCCAGCATGGTATGCCTGAGAAGTCCAGTATTAGAAATGTAATGCAGGCTGCTACAGTGTCAACTGGTCAAAATGAGATAAATATTCTAGATGCATCCACCAAGGCTACTGAGCCTGATATTGTTAAAGAGGCTATTCATGGTGGTAATTCTAGCAAAACTAAAGGTCAAAATGAGAAGGGTTCATCAAGGACTACTGGATCACTTGCGAGTCTGTGGACCAATGCTTCAACAAAATCAAAGACTGCTGCTGCTGCTACTGAAATCACCATTAACACCCCAAATGCTGCTGGTACATGTTGAATTCCTTTTTTTTTTTTTGGTTTTTTGTTAGTCAATTTATATTTAGATTTCTAGTCTAGTTTATAATTGCCTGTTTATGTTTCCATCTCATTTTTCCATTTGTTCAATGCAATTAGCTACTGCTGAAGCTCAAATTTGTGCACAAGAATCCCTGGATGCCGCTAGCAGTGAAGATGAGGCTGATACAACAATTTTCAGGCGAGACACCAATGGATCAAGTGGACGAAAGAGAAGGGTTGTTTTAGATACCGATGATGATGATGATGATGAAGATGAAAATGTTGTTAGTCTTGCAATTCCAGATCTACCTAAAAGCAAGCATGTTGCAGGTTCCTTTCCTACAAATGGGAGCTTTTTGGAGACAAGAAAATCAAACACTGAAGAGCCGAAAGGGGAGGTATTGAAGGACACACAAGACATTATGGAAAAGAAAGAACCTTTGACATTATCAAATGGTGATAAAAGCGGAAGCATAACTGCAGGAGGAATCTCTTTAAAACCAAAGATCAATTGCCATAGTCAAGAAGAAGCTGACTGGAATAAGAAGGATGAGCCCCCTCAGTCCACTTCCAGTTTGCCCAAAAGAAGAAAAGTGCTTAAAACTCGAATTGATGATCGAGGGAGAGAAGGTATCCTACCATTTTTTGCTTCTTTATTTTGGTCTGTTCGTAGAATGTTTGCTAGAAGGCAGATGGTAGTAGTTTAGTTGTGCTAGTTGGTAAACATAGAATGCAAAATTAATGTTTTTGGAAAGTCATAGGCGCTGGATCCTATTTTGGTTCCGGCAAATACAAAAATGTGATTAAAGGTTCCTTCATCCAGAAAGATACTAAGACAGCCTGATAACATGCTACAGAAAGACATTTGAATTTTATCATTAAACTGGATGATGATTACAAAGTCCTTCACTTAGGTAATATTAGCCATTAATTTTAGCGATGATTACACGTAAAACATGCTACAGACTGGAGTGCTGAGGAGATGATGTTTTCTTATTTCCCTGTTCTGTTCCTTATTAATATTACAATTTATTGTTAAATTGTGCATTACTTACCAATCACTTGTTTTGTAAAACAATTGTTTATGTGGTTCAATCTTCGTTCATTCTATAAAATGTCATGAAGACATGATTATAATTTTTCATTAATTTTCTGATTATTTCTTCTGCATTTGCAACATGGTTGTTTTCTAATTCTTATGCTTGTTAACAATGATACAGTTACTGAGGTTGTTTGGGAGGGAGAAACTCTAGATAATAAAAAATCAGATAAGGATATATCAACAGGTGATACTGCAAACAGGTAGCTCAGCACATTTTTGGTTCCTACATCTGTTTTTTAGCTTCATTCAGAAGTAAAGTGTTTCTTATCAAATTAGGATTGAAAGACCTTGATTATTTTATCATGCATGACTTGTAAGAAAACTTTGATGTGAGCTTGTATTTGTCTGTAAGAGAATTTAAGCTGGTGATCCTGGTCGTCTTCTTTCCTGGCATGAATAATCTCATTGGTTTGGATTTGGATGAATTGTTCATAATTTTATTTTTGTTTATCTTGGCTAATAACCTTTCTTACTTGGACTTGGCATATACACAAGCCACTTCCATGTTGACACAAACTAAAGAGGTGCGAGTATGAAAAAAGAGTTTGAGCAACCAATATCATATGCATTATCTTATAGCATTTTTTTTGTTGAAGCTTCTCTAATATTATTTCTTTGAGGTTGGACAATAGGTAAATGGTTATTTGGTAAGATTAAACCTCCTTCCCCTTTTCCTCCCTCTTCTTGCACTGTTAGTAATGTTCTTCCTCATCTGTTCATTATAGGCGAGCATGGGAAGTAATAAGGCCTATTTAATTTTTGTTGAGCTGATTTAGCAGTTTTCCTTAATATTTTACTTTTGGTATATTAGTTCCTCTGCATCTGGAGTTGGCTTAATAACATACAGGTTTTTTTATGCAGACCACCTGTGGTTATCAAAGCACAGGCACCAGGAAAGGTTGCTCCAATGCATCCTGGGGGCAAAAATGCCAGTAAGAAATCTGGGAAAGGTGGTCCGAAAGATGTTAAGCAAGGAAATATTCTGTCGTTCTTCAAGAAGGTTTAGGTCTATCCTTTTTAGGTGAGTATTTCAGCAAACTCTGATGTCCTTTGTGGAGATGATTTGGTATTTGCTTACATATCCTAGTATGGTGGTCGCATTAGTGGATAGAAAGCTACATGCCTATTGTAGTTCAAGCGAAAGTTTCTGTTAATGTAGGCATAACCATTGTTCTAAAAAGATATTTTTTTGGCAAAGAGTCACTTTGCCTAAGGGCTAAGTGACCCTTTTTTAGAAAGTAATTCTCATTGTCTAAGTGTTACTTATAGTATGTTCTTCATCAGAGTGCATGATCCATATTTTCCTAATGTCAGATTAGCGTAACTTGTAGTTGTGTTTATAGTTCTATTAATTATGGCTTTCATCAGATACATTTTCCCCCCTAATGTCCATATATAGAACTAGTAGTTGTGTTTATATTTTATCCTCTTAAGATTTTTGGCAGATTTTTCCATTTGCAATATGATATTTATTGTTAGTTGACTACTTGACGTAGACGAGAGGGCAACCCCAAAATGATTTGCAATCTCAAGGGGAATTTTGTTTAAAAAGGAGTCAATATGAAATTTTCTCTGAAATAAAATACAAATGAGTGCTATGCACAGTTTTTTTGTTCACGAATGAATATGCTATTGTTTATCAAAAATGTAACTTATACTATAATTTATTTAAACATTATGCTAGTCTAAAATTCTCAATCATGCCCTCGGTAAGTTTGTTGAAACGCTAATAATCCACATGGAACATAATCATCTGTAAGGTACTTAATAGTTCTAACTCTGGTAAACATAACAATCTATAAACATGAATATTTTTGTCGACAATCTTATTTTCAGTAAATAGTTGGTGCGCTCTAAGTCAATGGTAATATTTTCACATATTGAATTTTTGGTACCCAGCATTAACACGACGTTCTGATGTGAATGAAGTGGGAAAGTTCTTTTTTTTTTCCAAATTCCAATGCAGCTTTTTATCCTTGCTGCTGGATAGGATATCATGTTAGGTGATTTCAATTGCATTTTTTCTTTTGAATTTTATTATCAAAACACTAAGAAGAAAATTGAAGGATCCAAGAAAGCTTACCCCCATGTCCTAGATTATCTTTACACTGGATTAATCGCTTGCTTATTTTGGTACTCAGAAGTGCTAGAAATGCAGATTGAAGATTGCAGTTTCTTATATTACAGGAATTGTTCCAACAAAAGCAGTATGAAAAGTTCATCTTCATCTTTGAGGGATCCGGGAAGGCAAGCTTCATCGTGTTACCAAAAACTTTGCCTGTCCTTCCACGCTCTTAATTGTGTAGAGAGTTGGGTCCATAATTGCGGTTCACTTGTAAAATTAAGGTATGATATGCAAATCTAGATTTTTGAATTGCTTATATCTAGCAGCTCTGATTCAGTTAAAGCACAGTTTATGCTCGCTGAGTGATGATGCTCCTTTTGAAATACCTTTGCTCGGTTAATAGTGTGCGTGATCTTGTTTCAAGAAACTGGAATTTATCCCGTCGTAGCACGCTTGGCCTGAAACACTGGTGATGGCATAACATCCACAGCACTTGTTTGGCCTGTCTAAAGGAGGAAGTAGACAACAATTTTGATGCTGAAAGACGACTTGCTGTTCCATCAATAGCTGAGTCATGATAAGGTATTCAGAATTTCCTTTTGACGTAACATTAACAATGAAGGAAAGGTGGCACAAGCGAAAAAGAAGAACAAATAAATTCCCACACGCTTGGCTTCAAATGTCAAACATGAAAATCTTTTATCTGTCCATCTTTGCTTGCATCACTGACCACCCTCTAATTCGACAGCTGTTATCAGTTCATGCTATTGACAAGTGAGGTGTGGAAAGTTAGGGGAGTTTAGGATGGAAACGCCAAGATGGTGGTTTCTTCTCGCCTTTTCCAACAAGATCACAGTCAAATATACTTATCTAAATCAACTGTAGAGTAAGCATACTTTCTTGCTCCTGGCCATTTACTTTAGCAATGGAAGATATTCGACTTAAGACTAATACATTTCATAATTAGTGATGTATGATAGTGAGTTTAGCCTATCTGTTACCTCCTCATCTACCTTAGCAAGAACAGGTAGCTTAGCAAAATGAATAGAAGGCTCCAAGAAGTGTGCTGAAAATATGTAGCGCTGCAGTGGTTGATCATGCATGAACACAAAGAAACATAAGAGAATTGTTAGGGGAAGTTTGGCTAAAATTGAGTGCTTTGGTGCATCAGATTAGCACTTTTTAACTTTCATGGGATGATTGTTTTATATTTTTAAGCACGTGATGTCAAGCAGGTCTTCGGCCAACACTTTGATTCGGTCGACAAGGCACATTTTTGCTAAGTGATGAGCATCAGAGCCGCTATTATCTCCAAATAGAGTAGAGGGGGAACGAATAGCATTAGAACGTGTATAATCTGGCTTCGAGAGGGAACTTTAGTTTAAGAAGAATGCTCGTCTAATTGAGTGAGAATGCTCGTCTAATTGAGTGCTCAACCTAAGAAACAAGAAGCATACGTTTAAGTCCCGGGTAATGTACAGTGATTTTTCTAGCTATATAAGAATTGAATCTCAGTTTTAACAAATTAATGGATGAATTTATATTAATGAATGATTATCTAAGAATTAAACTGATGAAATGTTTTTTAATTTACTTTCATAGTTAGTAAAAAATTCTTATGAAAATCTGATACCAACTAAAAAAAGGTGGATAGATTTAAAAAGCTTTTACGGAGTCTGATTATTTAAATTATTATAAAAAATAGATTTAATATTTTAAAAAGATTTTAATGAATTTACATATTAATTTTATTTTGACAAGAAATCGGTGACTCTTTGTCGCCTCCGCCCATGTACTTCACTGACATGACATGATAAAATGTCAAAAGTGATACTAGAAGTCGATAAAAGTTAAAAAGTGATTAACTTTTAATTAATTTACTTTAAAAAAAGATTATACTACATTTCAAATTCTTTAAAGCCTACATAAATTTAAGAAAGACACTGCGTAATTGCCTGAACTAAACCTATGAATCAACTCTTTGCCTCCAAAAATAATTCATATACATTAAAACTTATACAAGAATCTTAAGAAAGATTTGTGTTATTTGGAGTAACGCTGGAATCATACATGATGCCATGCTGATGCTCATATACAAATAGTTAATAAAAAAGGTGTTTTCCATTGGCAATGGGAATTGGAAAGGCATCCTCTGTCTGTAACAGTAGTTCCATTATATTTCGAAGCAAACTCTCTCAAATTCCGGCTCCACAAGAGAGGTTATCTAATGAACCAACTCTACCGCCACAATACCAACTAGACAACAGGGTCCATTCCATTTCTATCAGGTTGGTAAAGCTTAAAAGGATTGCTGTAGCTATTACCGTTTAATTCGTTTTAAGGAAAAGGTAAATTATGAATGACTATTAATATTTATAAAAGGAATATACACTACTCTCAACTCCCTCCCTCCATCGTATTTAAACCTCCTCCATACCACCGCCTACGTCCATTACAGACACGGTCATGACATGGCCGCCATCTTCCTTCGTCACTCCCCTGACCTCCGCCTTAAACTGGAGGCGTTCCTCCTCCTCCTCCTCTTCCTTTTCCTCCTCCTAGGCACCTCGGACGTGTCCTCCACCCGTCCGCGCCCTGCTGCCTCCCTCTCGCCCGAAGAAGCTGCTCCCCTGCACGCTCAGCGGCTAATCATGGCCGAGGCGGAGGCCGACGACGCCTTCCATGTCTTCGTCAGTAATAAGCGCATCCCGCCGTCCGGCCCCAGCAACAAAGGCCACAGCGCGCCGCGCCGCCATCTGCTGTACCTGTAAAGGCCAAGCCACCGGAAGCAGGGCAGGCTAATATAATCAATTATCTAATAAAATAAAATAAAATAAAAAAAAAACAAAACAAAAATGTGCCTTCCTGTTTCGTCGTCTCTGTTCGCTCTTTTCACGTTTGCAGAATTTTGTGGGCAGAGTTTTGTCGTTCGATCGGTGTACACATTGAGTTTTGAACAACCAATGTAATATTCTTCAGCCGCCATTAATTGCTTCTATCAGTTCGTCGATCGTGTTTTCTTTTTGCTCGTACAAGTACACCGCTGCCCGCTCTGTTCGACGAAACCTTCTGGAAAACTTAAAACTGCCAACAAGAATTAAATCCTCATAAACTAGAAATTAAACCATCGCGTTGAGAAATGTTAATGTCAGTAAAATAGAAGAACTGCATTTGATCTCAACGATGTATCTAAGATCCATCGATTGAAACATCATTTCTCTTTTAGATTAATTATGCTGAGCTACAATTCAGTTACTTAAGATCTAGCTACTACATGACCAACAATACACGCACGGCATCTCACTCGATCACTTCAGCAGACAGTACGCTTGTCCCTTACGCGGAACTCAGATTAAGAAACTCGCAACCTGTTCTTGTCGCAGAGTCAGAGCCTTTAGCCAACACCCAATTACTGCACAAACTTGTGTGTTTGTAGTTTGTCAAATCTAATAATGATTTGCCGTCCGACATGGCGCCGCTTTTGTCCCCCAGTTGTGGCCTCCAATCATCATTGTCGGACGACGCGCCATTAAACGAAACGCCCTCAAAAGTTTCATAATTGCTCATTGTTGCTCTAGAAATTCCTTTTCGAGTTTGTGTTCCTTTTTTGTTTAATTAATTTATCAACAAGGAGTTTGAGAATTATGGGACATTGAGGTGCAATATAAAAGATATCAACGGGGGGATGACTGATGAGGAGGGGTTTGAAATGGCGAGCGGTGTGGTCGGTTCTTTTGGCTGCATGGGTGGCGTGTTTGGGGTACTTCGCTGGCCGGGGCAGTGGCGGTCGAGTCATCGAGGGGCGGCAGCTGGGATTTAATGCGATGTTTGGTGAGACATTTGGGCGAGCAGGTGGTGGGCGACGCGGAACGGAGGTGATCGATCAGCTTGATGGAAGCCAACATGGTGGAGTCGCACGTCGTCGATGAGCACGTCGTGCCACGGAAAGCGACGCCAGACTAAATCGATAGGGATGATGATGATTTAGTTTAATTCGGCAACGAGCATGATGACGCCAAGTCGATCGAGCACAAAAGTATTATTATTATATTATTATTTTCTGATGCGCCTCGCATTTTATCCTCTGACGGTTCTCGCAAATTTATCAGTGCGAGTCCATGCCAGACCTCAAGCAAACATGAGTCACATGACCACTCAAACTATCGGAAAAACCAGCTGAGTTACTAAAAGATCAAAGGCTCTATTAGTGTGGACCCGAATTAAATGGTGCGACCGAACCAAGTGGTGCTACCGAACCAAGAGGACCTGGAGCAGGAGAAGATGGATTTCGAACCGCGTCAATTTCCAAAAGTTAATTATATTGCACGGTCTCTGAAAGATTGCACTTGTCCGTTCTCAATCCAGCTGAATCACACGAGTCCTCAATTCTTATTTTATCTCCACCTTATATAAATTAAATGACTAACACGTCACTTGTTATGGTCTAGACACTTCTACTGATCACAACTTATTTAATTATATTGCGAAGAAAATAATGGTACGTGCATCACGATAACTGCGAATTTGAGAAGTAAAAAAAATTAATGTTGAAAATTCAAATTATTAGGTCTGTGCGGAAGCCCTACCTTCAATTCAATTGAGTTATGTGGTTACACTTTGGATACCAACACAAAAGCATCTAAATAGGTGTTCGAGATGCAAGAATATCTACTCTTTAGAAGTCCATCTACGGATTTATAAGACATTAGATGTTTAATTACCGACGGATGTTTCGGATTTATGAATGATAGTAGCTACCGTCCATCCACCTTGTACGGCGAGTAGATACTACTAGTATAGGAGTATTAAGATTCATGTACACAGGCCATTAAAAATGTATTTAAATATGATCTTTTGGTCTTGATTATTATATACTCTAAAGAAAGTTCATGATCCTTAGCTTTTCTAAGGGCCACCCCATTTGGATATTCAATGAAGAAAGTTGTGAGTCTGATATGGTTATCCATTAGTTAATCCTGTGAGTGTAGTGTGCTATGGACCTTAATTAGTTGGAGGATTAATTAATTAAAAGATTTCCAAAGAGTGACGCATATATGGGTGTGATCCTTGCAGGAGAACGAGCCACATGACTAAGCTTGTGATATATATATTCAAAGTGAGTGGAGTGGAGTGCACTGCGTACGGACATATATAAATAAATTAGAAGATTGAAAGGTTGACATTAGTTGAAGGATATCGGTGATGAGCATGCAGATGACAACGAACGTTGTGATTCTTGAAATGGTTATCCATGAGCGTAGTGCACTAGGAACCTTAATTAGTGGAGGAGTCAAATTAAGGCTGGATTTGTATATAAGCTGGCTAATAAATTTATTTAACTGGTACATGCATGCAGGATTAACTAACAAAGTGATATATAGCAGAGTATCTGTGCCTGTAATGCACAAAAACAGACTTGGTATATAGAAGCAAATTAATGGCCGATTCCCGGGCTGGGAACCGATTCCAGCAACCTCTCGCTATCTCCGCCGTGGTGCAAGCTGAATCCGCCCACTCCATTGCCGCCTTCTCCCGGAGAAGATGGAGGGAAACTGGCCCCGGGGAGCATGCTGATCATCAAGACCGAAGTAGCTCCAGCACTATTACTCTTATCGAGGAGGTTTCTGGCATGCAGAAATGGCGCAGAGGAGAGCAGAAGGACGAAGAGCAGAGCGCGAGCAATGGATGCTTCGCTGAGAGAGTCCATCAGGCCGATCGATCGATCGATATATTATTCGATTGGGTTTGTGAATTAATTGTGAGGAAGCAGAGGAAGGGGAAGTGGCCGTTCTTATAGACATGCAGCAGACTTATAGTGGAAGGCGGTGGCTTAATTTGCTTGTCCTTCCTAAGTGGACAAGTGATCAGACAAGGAGGCGTGGCAACGAAGTCGATCGGTGATCTACAGTTATGGATATTGCAACACATGCATGTTTTAGTTTTTTTCCTTTCAAAAAGTTCCGGCGAAAAGTCAAAGGGAGTTCTCCGTCGGCATCGATCTTGTTTCGTGGCATCTTCATATTACCGAATCTTTCTCGCTCGATCGCCTTCACTTAATTCCTCCCAGTGCTTAAGTTTGAAAACCATCTGCAGATTGCTGATCCATCCGGCGTTCGGTTCCAATGAGTTCCAATTAGAAAAGGCAAACATTATCCATTGAAATATGTTTTAATTATAAACTCACTCCCGTGAGATTGTATAGTGTTTTAGTGCTAAAAAATATTATATGTAAAACAATATCTACATTTAAAATTGGAAATTATTATGGATAAGGAATATTTTCATATGTTTAGGTGTTATTAGATTTATCTAAACAAAGTGTTTCTATGGGATATTTGAATTATCCTCGTGCCGAACTGAAAATGAGATTGTTTTTTATTGGGAGTACGTACTGAAATGATAAAGTGTATCATTTTACATATTTAAATCCTGCAAACACAATTTTTTTTAAAAGATCTTAAGCACTTTCCGAAAGGCAATAATCCAAGAACTCTATTTCAAATGAAAATAGAAGATTGTGCTGAAGATGTCTGTATAAAGCTTTCTGAGTACTTCACCTACCAACTGAATGTTTGACCTAATGAGCTACCACCGATCACTTGGAAACTGAAGGACAGACATCAACAGCGATCCACTAGCTTTAATTTTTTCGTGTTCCCAGGCAAGGGGAGATGGCAGGTGTAGACATAAGAAATTGGCAGAATGGGAGTTTCTGGCAAACAATTAATAGGAAAAAAAAATTCTATATGTGCAATAATATCTATTTGGTATAGATTGGAGACCTTTAAATTTGTCAAATAGTTCTAGTCAAAATTATTTGAATTTTAATTTAAAAAAAAAACAACATTTAAAGATGCTTGCAACGATACTTTTGGTAACCTTAATAATCAATTGGATGTTATTCTACTTGATTATTAATCAGAAATACATTAATTATTTAATTACTATTGATGGTATATTTTCCTACCGGCTCGGGCTGGTCCTTCCCATGAAGTTGAATTGGCTTCCCCACTATGGAAATCCCCCATCCTGGGAGATAACACAGGTTAAGGCTTGGGCCGGCTTGCCGAAGTTGATGCTCAATTTAATCACTGATCCAGGAAGAAGAAAGTTTGGTGGAAAAGAGTAGTCTCCACTTACAAGAATATGAAAATCATCGCACCTATAATCTACCCCTCCTATTGCTTATATAGTTGTTAGGAAAGCATTTCCATGTTGGATATTCCATGCTTCTCCACTCCTTGTATGAAGGAACCGTCTATGACATTCGTTACTTACGATTCCATCCATTGATTACCACATTTTGGGAGGAAGGCTTTTAGGGAACTAGATTTGACATCCACTGCTAAGTTCACCATTTAGTAATCGTCGCATATTGATACGAAGGCATATGGGAGACCATATCTGACATTCACTACTGGCTTCTCCATTCATTAATTGCCACATATTGAGAGGAAGGTATCTAGGAGACTAGATCTGTCACCCACTACTCTTTATCCACTTGAAAGACACCACATACTTCTAACTAGAATCTTCAAAGACTAATATTTGATATAAGCTGATTCAGGTGATCAATAGAAGTTGGTCCTTATGCTCGATGGAAGTTGATCCTTATACTCGGTAGAAGCTGATCCGTATGCTTAGTAGGAACTGATCCATATGCTCAGTAGGAGCTAATTTGTTTGTTTAGTGACACTCAATCCTTATGCACAGTGTGTTGGGAATACAATCAAAGTCTCATGTTGGAAATATGGAAAATATCTTGAGTTTATAAAATAAAAGATATCTCCATTAGTATGAGTCATTTTAAACCCAAAATAAATCCATAAGGTCTTAGACTCAAAGTGGATAATATCATTCAATTATTAAGATATATAAAAAAAATTTTAGTCTTAACAAGTGGTACCAGAGCTATGACCTAAATCAAGTCATGTGAGTGGAATAGTAACCTTCAATGACCGAGGTGGGGGTTCCCAGAGGAGTGAACTCTAAGCGAAAAGTTCAAGCACATTGAAGGTGACTCGATGCTTGCTAAAAATCCTGGGGAGTACTGAACCCTAGGTGGTGAAAAAGTTTTAGAGTAGATGAGTGATCTTGATTAATCGAATATTTGAGGAGAGGCCTAGAGTAGGTCAATAGATAATAGTGATTGGATGCTTGAGGAGAGGTTGGAGCAAGTCAAGGTTGATCGAATACTTGAGGGGAGCCATAAACCATAAGAATAATGATGATTCTTCATTTGAGGGGAGAATTGTTGGGAATACAATCAAAGTCTTGCATTGGAGATATATGGAAAAGAATATAAGTTTATAAGATGAAAGATACCTTCATTGGTATGAGACATTTTGGATAGAGTCCAATAATAAATTCATGAGGGTTTAGGACTAATATGGACAATATCATATAATTATGGAGATATGTGAATTTTTTTTAGTTCTAATACGATGGAGGTTGATCTTACTGCTTGGTGGAACTAAATCCTGATGCTCGGTGGGAGCTAGTCTTATTACTCGGTGGAATTGAATCTTGATGCTGGGTGGGAGTTGGTCTTACCGCTCGATGGAACTCAATCCTGATGCTCGGTGGGACTCAATCCTTGTGCTCAGTGACACTTGCTCCTGTTCTGATTACACCACCTATATACTCTTGGTGCCCGGTAAATAATATAGATCCCATCAGATGCCCCTCATTCAAGTGAGATAGAGAAGTGTAATCAAATGAAGTCTGATTGCTAAGGAAAAAACTCGGATCCTAATCAGATGTCCCTCCTTCAAGTCAGATTGAAGAGTGTAATCGAATGAAGTTCAATTAAAAAAATATATAAATAAGGTAGAAAATATAAAATAAAGGAACTTCTTTTTTCTTACCTTTAAAGTCTGTTTGGTAGAATGTATAAGCTTTCCTGTAAACTGCTTTGGAACTTATGAGCTCTTCAAAATTGTTTGGTAATTTTTTTAATTTTTTTTTTCAAACAGCTTATAAGCTGTCAAAATAAACTATTTTGGAGCTTATAAGATGAAAAGTAAGGGAGACCATACTTTTAAAAAAATGATCTTATTTTAATATTTTTCTTCTCTTAAATATCCTTATATAATTTCATTAATCACCATCTTATCCTCCATAAATTTTTATAAACCTAATATTCTTCTCTCTCCACTAACTTCTCTTTTGCCATCTTTTTCACTGATTCCCCTTCCAATTTTTCTCTCCCCGGTGTAGAAATTATCGTATAGTTAGAATTTACTTTTTTTTTCCATCAAATTTATTTCTATATCCTTATTTTCCAGCCATAGTTGCAAAAAAGTAATCCCTAATTGAATATGTGTTGGTTCAGATTTTTCTCGAATTTCAGTATTATTTTTGTCTTCAAATCTGTTTGGTAAATTGTGAAAGTATCCGTTTCAATCTTATGACTCATGCCTTGAAGATCTCTTATAGTTTGTGTTCAAGTGCCTTTATGTATGGATAAAAACCTGAAGTCTCATGGAACTTGGATAGGGGAATGATAAATCTGTGGGAGTGCCTAGGGAAGAATGAATTATAATCAATTGGCAACCGAGTTGAAGTGTGTGCCCTTTTAACAAGCTAACAAGACTTATTCCTTGAGGGGAGTAGTATATGCCATTGATAAATAGGAACAATGAAGCTAGAAATACAATGAAATCTATAAGGTGAATTTCTTGTTGGATTTTTGCAAAACTTACTGTCATGGTACATCACCAAATTAGAAAAGTATCCATGGTTCAATCAATTTGAAGATTTTCAGTTGGATATAAGGTTGACTTTGAATTCTTCACTAAAGCAAGAAGGGTGGCTCCCGAGAGATAATTGAGTCCATCTAAATTTTTTTTCAATGGTCTTTGATATCCAAAACATAGTAGTGTGTTGAGAGGATTTCTCGTTAGGATGAGGGAAGTTGTTTGCGTGATCACCAATTGTAGATTTATCTCAGTTTCAAGAAAACTCTCGACTTGTTCCGACCTTCTTGCTTTCCTAAGTTGTAAATTTTTTAGCTTCAAAAACGTTTTAATTACGATGAAAAGATAGTTTTCCTTGTAAAATACTTCAGAATTTTGATTGAATATGCTTTAGCATCCTAAAATGAGAAGGGAAATACTACCAAGGGAAATGCTATATAAATTCTCATCAACATTAGGATTTTGATAATTTCCTATAAAAATTTTGATATTGTGCTGCCAAAGGAAATGCTATAAATTCTCATCAACAACAGGATTTTGATTAAATATGCTTAATTTGAACCAACACATAGAAACCACTCATACACTATATTGTGGCATAGAAACATGAATTGTAAATAAGCAAAAATTAGTAATATCATCTTGTTAATTTTATCATTCCCCTATCTAAGCTCTGTTGTTGATTTTAGTATTGTTCCTTATTTATTATTTTGGGTTTTGGTTTAATTTTTAGTTTGTAAATAGAAAATCAAAACAATAGAAACAAAGGAGTCACGTCAAATCCAACTTTGAGTAAGAATATAAGTAAAAATTCAAATAAAGCAAATCAATAAAGTGAAGGATGCTCAAATGCAAAGTGGACTACATTTCTATCCATGAAATTTGTTGATTTGTGTGAAGAGGTTGACCAAATAGTCCCTTTAATACGAATGGATGGAAAACTAAGTGAGAAAGTTTAATGATGAAACTGAAAAAATTATGTGTACAAGCAACTTCAAAATCATTGGGATTCCATGAAGAAGGGATTGGCTATTATTCAAGAAGCTAATGTACATGGAAACTAGAATTAGTTAGAAACCTACAAATAATTCACTTGATGTCTATGATGAATGATGGGAGAGAAAACTCAGGCTAATTTTTCTAATTTTATTTGCATAAGATTGTTTATTCATTCATTGATAATAATATACTTTATTATTGTAGGAAAATTGAGAGTATGTTAAATTTAGAAATAATGATTTATCACTCGTGTGGTTTCGATATGATAAATTATTTTATGATGTTGTTGCCATGGGGAAAAGGGCAAGGGTACCAAGCCAACAAACTGTGCATTGCGTTGATGACTTCTACCACTCTTCATGTAGGAATTGTATTGAACGAACATTTGGAGTTTGGAAAGAAAGATGGAATATTTTGGCTAATATACTTTATTATCATATTGATACACAAAGAGAAATTGTGCTGGCAACAATGGCCATTCACAACTATATAAGAAAGAATAATGTTTCAAATGAGTCATTCCGATTAGGAAGTAATTGAGATAACTCTAGAGATTGTATATGATTGGGGGCCCTTAGTGGTGGTGGGGGCTATTGGAGATGTTTGCTGAGCTATAGAAGGTTGTTACCGTGGGCCACAAGGGGGACCAAATCGTTTGAAGAGTTTGCAAGGACTAAAAGAGCGCAAAAGGGGGGTTAGAATGGAGACCGAGCTACCCAGTCATCCACTTCGATGCTAAAGTCAGTCTCTGGCAGAGTATATAAAGTAGGTAAACAATACTATAATGAAGTATATAAAGAATGAATGTAAAAGTATACTAGGCCCGCAATAGCAGGTCGTAGGCGACATGGAGCCGAATGTGACACGAAGCTAGAGAGCGAAGGATGAAACATAACTACGGCTTGAAGTTCGTGGAGGCGAAGTGTGACAATGCGACAGTTGTGGCTTGAAGCTATGATCGACAGAGTAGCGGAGGATGACGTCAATGTTGGGGGAAGGTGTTGTAATGTCGACGACGAAGGTGGCTGTCACAGGGGCCTTGAAGCTAGGGAGCTGCTTGTCGAGACCATGGAGCTGGACCAACGGCTGGGGCAGTCGGGAGAAGGGGAGTGGCAACTCTAGGGAGGTGGAGCATTGGTACGATGGAGAGAGGAAGCCCCCTACTGAGGCGACTGTCGGCCGAGGTGGCGATGCCGGCGTGGGCGTGCATAGATGGAGAGAGGGCGGTAGCCTAAGGGAAAGAGGGAGCTCTGATGCCGGAGGTGGCGAAATCAATGACGGGGGAGATGTCTTAGAGGCTAGAGGAGGAAACGGAAGCTAGCTGAGGTGTGGTCAGTTGCAGGGTGATGAAGGCCGGTGAACCTGATGAACTGGGCAGAGTTTGAAACGGAGTTTCTGGAGGAGTTTTTCCCTAT
>JBAMIB010000078.1:3090335-3105043 GCA_037177415.1 Kaempferia rotunda | reverse complement strand
TCTAGTCTACTTCCTATAGTATCTGCCTGTTGCATGTCGTTGTCGTTAGATCAATGGCTTTATTCTCTGATTTTATTACTGCACTAGTTGGTTATTACACCAGTCGACAGCCATCAAGTTCTGTTTAGTGCTTGAGTCTACTAACTAGTTGACTGCCCTAGCATCAGTCGAGTGAGTAGTCATGAGATCACTATTTGTTAGTGACGAATGATGATGAGATTAATGAAGTTTGTTGACAGATGACTTTGTCAGTGAGGAGGGAGCATGCAACTTTGTGATAAGGGAGGAAGAGGAGTTTGTAATCACGACAAGAGAGGAAGAATCGTTTGACTGAGGATGTCGGCTAATTTAATTTAATAAATTCAAGTGCAGATCTATTTGAATCACTAGACCCCTGAATCAAATTGTATGATTCTGATAATGCTAAGTGAAACTCGTAAAAGAGAGAGAAATATACGAAGTCCCTTAAGAGAAGAGAAATCTTAGCACAT
The DNA here is from genome assembly GCA_037177415.1 of Kaempferia rotunda. Lineage (NCBI taxonomy): Eukaryota > Viridiplantae > Streptophyta > Magnoliopsida > Zingiberales > Zingiberaceae > Kaempferia > Kaempferia rotunda. Next base: position 3,104,552 of record JBAMIB010000078.1, on the reverse strand, counting down.
ACGAATGTATAACAACATATATTGAAACAAAGTAGGTGATGTGAAGACTTTGAACTAACCTTGAGATTTAGACTTTGAGACAGAGTTGCAAATTTCGGCCTAGGCGACCCCTAGCCGAACCGAAAATCCGACTAACGCCTAGCGCTTTCTACAACATTGATTACACTATATATTTAACTTGTTAATTACTTATTGTGATTGGATGTTTTGTTAGAAATTTAGAATAGAGTTCGTTCGTTTTTAATTTCAATAAGTCTAAACAATTTTTACAATAAAATTAAAGTTTTCATGGGAACTTTTCAAATGGATTTGAACTTCTTTTTGTCTTTCAACTAAAAAAACATAAATATTAGTATTGAAACACTAAAAATTGCTTTATAATAATTTATAATTATAAATAATACTAATATTATTAATGCTTAAATTAAAAAATATATATATATAATTTAAAAGTACTAGAGCACCTAGGTGGTGCCTAGGCGCTAGTCTCCCGACTGGCGCCTTGCGCTTTCTGCAACATTGCTTTGGGACTTTGATCAATTAGCACATTGTAAGCATATTAGAACAGTCTCTACTCTCGACGCAGCTAAGTGTAGGGTTTTTTTTTTATCCTCGCTTCCTATGTATATGTAAGGGTTTTGCCATTTTATTTCATTGAATTAACAGGCAGAATGGTAGCGATCCGTTCACATAAGAATATTTATTTGTGAAATTTTGAAAGTAACTACTGAGCTTCACCATAATTATGAAACAAAATTGAGAAATAAAAGGTATATGAAAAAGTGAAAATCGATAAGAGAACAATGTGTTCTTTTCTAAAAGAAATAATTTGGAGAGGATTAATAATGTGGATACATAAGTAAACAATATACAACAACATCAATAACCAAGCCCTATCTCACTAGGTGGGGCAGGTATATGGATCCTTCTACTTCATTGGGATCTATCTCCTACTATATCATTATCTATACTTAAATAAATTTTATCTTATTTTATTGTTGTTAACCAAGTTTTTTTATCTTCGTCTTTCTTGTTTGATGTGCGTATTTGTCATAGTTTCACATTGTCTAACCGAAGTATTTATTGGTCATCTAAGTACATGTCTGTACCATCTTAAATGTGTCTCTTAGAGTTTTTTCACGGTAGATGCAACTTTGACTCTCTCTAATGCTCTCATTTTTTATTTTGTCCATCCTCGTATGTCCACACATCCACCTTAACATCCTCATCTCTGCAATTTTTATCATCTGCTATTGTGCTTGAGTCATAGTCAAACATTCAACATTATATAATATAGTAGGTCTAACTGTCATTTTATATAACTTTCCTTTATGTTTTAGAAGTACTTTACGATCACATAAAACACATGCCCTTTTTTATTTCAACCATCCTGCTTGTATTTTAGGTAAAACATCTCTTTCAATTCGTTTATTGTTTTGCAAAAATGAACTTAAATACTTAAAGCTCTTAGTTTTAGACAACTCGTGATCTCCTATCTTAACAATTATCTCATTACATCTAATATTGCTAAACTTAAATTTCATATATTCTATCTTTACTCTACTATGCCTAAAACCTTGTGTTTTTGGCCAAACTTCTAGTTTAGCATTTACTCCTTCACGACTCATTTACCAAAACAATATCATCTACAAACAACATGTACCACAATACTATGTTTTGAATATGTCCAGTTAGTTCGTCCATAATTAGTATAAAAAGATAAGGACTTAGAGTTGATCCTTAATGTAATCTTTACTTGGAATGCTCAAGTTAATCCGCCTAAAGTTTTGACTATTTCGTTATATCCTCATATATATCCTTAATTAGTTCGATATATGCTACGCTCATATCTCTCTTTTTTAGAATTCTTCATATAATTTCTCTTAGAACTCTATCATAAACTTTTTCTAAGTTAATGAATACTATGTGTAGATCTTATTTTTACTCCGATACTTTCAATTAGTTGCCCGAGAAGATGTTAAATTTCAATTATCGACCTTTCAGCCGTAAACCCAAATTGATTTTCAGTCACTGGTCTTCTTCTTTAATCTTTTTTCAATTACTCTTTCCTAAAGTCTTATGATATGAGTCATTTGTTTAATACTCATATAGTTTGCACAATTTTATACATCTCCTTTATTCTTATATAAGAAAACTAGAGTACTTACCCTCTATTGATCAGACATTTTTTTTTTTCATTTTCAATATTATGTTAAATAATTTTGTAAGTAATTCAATACCTTATTTCCCTAGTCACTTTCATACCTCTATCAAACTATTATCGGTCCAACGACTTTTCTATTTTGCATCTCTTTTGAGGCTTGTTTTACTTATGAAGTTTAAATTCTACATAAAAATTTAAATTTTTACTCATTTGACCTACTTAAATTGCTTAAGTTGGTCACCTAACTCTTCATTAAAAAGTTGATGAAAATACCTATTATTCTGCTTTTTTATTTCTCCACCATTTACTAATACCCTATTACATTTATCTTTATTACATCTGGTTTGAATAAGATACCTTGTCTTCCCCTCTCTCACTTTAATTATTTTATAAATGTCTCTTCCCCTTCTTTTGTATCCAATTTTCGATATAACCATTGAAAAATTTTATTCTTTGCTTTATTCACTGCTTTCTTAGCCTCTTTCTTGGCTATTGTATATTTTTTTAAGTTTTACTCGGTCTTACAAATATACAATTCCTTACTGGCTGTTCATTTTTTCTTTACTTTCTCATTCCACCACTAAGATTCCTTACTTGGTGGTGCATGTCCCTTTAACTCACTGACTGCACTCTTGGCTACTATTTTTAACTTTGATATCATTTTATCTCATGTCGTATTAGAGTATATTTTACCTAATATTTGTACTCCTAACTTCTCTTTAAATATATTTTTCTTCCTATTCTTTAACTTCTACTACTTAATTCTAGGAGTCGTATATATTTTCCTTTAATTGATACTATGATTGAGGCGTATATCCAACACTACTAACATATGTTGGGTAGTTAAGTTTTCTCCAGGGTTACAATCTTTATAAATCTTTCTATTCTTCTTCCTAACCTTAAGAAAGTCAATTTGAGATTTATTATTTCTACTTTTGAACGGGATCAAGTGTTCTTTTTTCTTAAAAATTTATATTAGCTAGTAAAAGATTATATGCTATTGCGAAATTCAATATAGTTTTTCCTTCTTCATTTCTTGTTCTAAATTCATAACCCTATATATCCTCTCATATTCTTTATTTTTTACTTGCAATGCCCTTTTAGATCGCTTCCTATGAAAATCATTTTATTTGGCGGAATATTTTATAATACTTCATTTAGGTCGTCCTAAAACCTTATTTGGTATCTTCATCTAATCTTTACTTGAGGTGCATATATGCTAATTACGTTTATAGTTTCTTTCGCCACTACTATCTTGAGAGCTATAATTTTATCCCTTTTTAATTACTCCTACAGCTTCATCTTCATCCTTTGATAAACTATCAATAAAAATCTTTTAACGAACTATATACAATAATACTCCATTTCTTATTTTACTCTTTCCTGTGTACCATAACTTAAAACCCGAGTTCTCTATCATCTTTGTCTTCTTGCCTACCCATTTTATCTTTTGTATTCACAAAATACTAATTCTTCTTCTAATCATCATATCTACTACCTCCATTGTTTTACCAGTAAGAGTTCCTACATTCTATGTTCCAAATCTTAGACTATTAGTTTTCCTATAATTTTTTGTTCTTATCTAACCTATAATGTGAGAACTCTTGCCTATTTAACATTATACCTAATTTCTCATAGAGATATAGCGATCCTTGATGATACGTTATAGTCGGACCTATAATGCGAACTCTTACATATTTAGCACTACACTCGAGTTCTGGAGATGTAGCGGTCATTGTTGAGGTGTTACAGTTAGACCCTACAATACGTTCCTTCCGGGGAACAACCTAATATTATTAGCACAATAGTTTAATGGATCAATTTATTGAACATTTGTCGTAGTTTGACACTGGCTGACAACCTAATGCAGCAACTCCTATATTTAAGGCTTGAGATTGACTTCTTATGGGTGGAGTTAGTAAACATTATAAGAGAGTAATTAAAATGTGGAGATAACTTATATGTTGTATGATTAGTAAATATAAATAATTTTGATAGTTGTTAATTGTTTGGATTCTTAAAGAGGATAAATCAGGTACACCTTTTTCGGAAATTTACTTTGCATATTGTGCTCATATTTCGAAGTTTTGACCTCCAGTTACTAGACTTTGGGATGTTTATGTGGAGTTTGTATTTATTTATTTATTGAGGTAGGTATTTAGTTAGTTGTGCTTATTTGTTTCGACATTTTTATAGATCATGCCTTGAGCAAATCTTGCCTTTCTGTGGGCCTAGCTTAAGCAGGGCATGATAAGAATTTCTCTACACTTGTTAACATCTTTAGTTAGTGAACAGGCTTCATGTTTATGTATGACTTGATAGCTTAAGAGGATTGTGACATTGCGATAACTCTTTGAGAACTGCACAACTTGCGATAAGTAGCTTGCGATTATCGTATGAGATTCTACGAGTGATTTCGTCAACTGACAACAATGCTAGAATGCTAGAATGGTTGAAGTTTTGAACAAATTTTGTAGACGGAGGATGAATTGCGAAATAGTTCGTCCAAGCATTTAGTTGCCACCTTAAATTCACCATTGGCACCTTATGTTGACACTCTGGCATGGTATTGAACTGTTTTGTATTGATGTATTGAAACTTTCAGAATGACATTTTAAACTTTGGTTGTCACCACACCCCAATAAGTGTTGGTTGTGTTCCCTTATTGTTCTGTCTCACTTTTTTATTTTTTTTGGTCTTTGTTCCCTCTCATTCATCTACCCAAGTTTCTCTAGATCTATGTCTCTGCAGTTGAATTCTATAACTGAAACCCATTCCACACTCAGAGCAGCAACAATTTACATAAGGTATCCAACGAACATGGATACTTTGCCTGGATTTAATGACTTTAACATCTTTTTAGAAGATTGACTGTTTGAATTACAGAAAATATACATGAGTCGGAGGCTGGATTGATTAACTTAAGCCAATTTCAATGCACTTCTATCCAATTAAGCCCTATGTGATTTAATTTCAACCCATTTTCACTTACTTAGAACCCAATTTACATCAAGGGCTCAATTGGACTTTCCTAGCACAACACAAATTTCCTAATTACTACTTGATACCATGGGTTGAAATCTTGTACCGCGCCGGGTGAAACGGTTGAAACGTATTGTTCTGGTAAATCATCGAAACTCAATATCATTCAGCACCAAGGTTCAAAATCTTGAGTCATGCTGTAGTTTGGGTTTTTGATTGCAAAAAATATTGTTCTAGTATCATGTTGACACTATGATGCATGGTGTTGGTAATAAATTGAAGGTCGAAGGAGGAAGGAGATGAAGCAAAGGAAGGTGACATTGTCGGATTGGTATTGAGTTTCAATAATTTACTAGAATGATATGTTTTTATTGTTTCGTTCGACATGATACAAGATTTAAAACCATACTTGGCGCACACTATGCCTCTTTTTTATACTTCATTATCTTTCTTCTTCCGTGCTAATTCATTATTCTATGCATCGAAACATGAGTATGATACCGAAATAGTATTATTCTAGTCAAAGTTTGAAACTTCGGCACGGCTTGAGATTTTGAACCTTGCTTGATAGTTGATACAAGTCAAATTAGGATTAATTACATTCTGAAATCAGTTAGACTGAAATAGAATACACACTCAAATATCTATAACAAGATTGCACTATAGCTGAGATACTCACAGTGCCCAATACGCTCAGTCTACTTGCCCACGTCTACATGAGCTTGAATCTGACCTTTTTTTTTTTTTTTTTTTGCTTCAATAGGGACCCAATTGGATAATTACTTGATTCTTGCATTCATTGAATTCATTTCCATGCTCAATGTTTACTTACAAAATATACTACCTACAAAGTAGAACAGATTTAGCACCTTAAACTTTGCCTACACACTCAAACTTAGCCTACTTGGTTCCAAACGTAGCCTACAAGGTGACAACACCACTGTGCTTCTGATCTTCATTATCCAAATAAGACCCTGGTAATGGGAAATGCCCAAATTGGGCTCTTATATTCTAAAATATCCACCTTAAGCCCTTCTCATTTTTTGCAACCAAATTACTGCTGATTATTGAAGAATCAAGCTGTTTGGTGGAACTAGAGTGATTAAAAGAAAGTTAAATGTCCAATTAATTTTATTGGTAAATATTTTTATCTAAAAAACTAATCAATATATTTGATCAAACTATTTGTGAAAGTGACTTGATGGACTGAATTTTTTTTAAAAATAGTTATTCCTTTTGTAAAAAAAAAAAAAGACACATAGCAATTAAATTTAAATAGATTTTTTTATTGGTAAAAAAATTATTTATTTTAGCTAGTCTATTTATTTTGTCAAACCACCCTGCCTAGTTGAAATTTAATTTGTCTTTTTAAAATTTCAAATTTAAAAATGTAGACTTACTCATAAGATAAAATGGTATTTACTCTTTTTTGAAAAAATATTTTGTTTTTTTTTCAGTCATTAAATTTTTTTGTAAACCAACTTGATTCAAATTATCAAGCTGCTTTCATAGTCGAAGGGATTTTGGTTCAGAAAAACAAGAGGCTTGATTTAGACATTTTGGAACATATTTGGGATTTTCCAATATTGGGAGGCCCTATTTGGGTAGTTGCTTGCATATTTTCCATAAATCTTGCTCATCTTAGTTAATCAACATGTTTTTTATGTAATATAATTCATTTGTTCACAGTTTAGGATTTCTCTACATTATATATATACTCAGAACTTCTTGCTTCCTGTTTTAGCATAGTGCATTATGATTTCCTAAATTTTCTTCTACATCTGTTTTCTCTGGAGTTTGAACTTCTAATTGTAATTGAGAATTCCATATTATTTCCACTAACTCTTGGAAGCAGCATAATTCTTCTTTCATTCTTTTTCGTAATTTTTTTTGTGATGCTAACTTTAGTCAATTTTTTGGATTTTTGAAATTGTAATTTCAGCCGCTACTTCAACTTGAGCATCTTGAAACTAAGAAAATTATTCTAGTTCATGGAGAAGGTTTTGGAGCTTGGTGTTGGTATAAGACTATCTCACTTTTGGAGGAAGTAGGGTTGGATCCAATCGCATTGGATCTCAGAGGCTCTGGGATAGATAACACGGATCCAAACACAATAGCAAATTTAGCAGAGTATTCAAAGCCTTTAACTGATTATCTTCAGAGCATCCCAGATGATGAAAAGGTAAAATGTCCTTTTTGTGTGCCCTTTGTTTTCTTGAGTCTTGAGCTTGCTTATAGTTTTATAAATGTTTCCAGGTCATATTGGTAGGCCATAGCTGTGGAGGCGCTAGCGTATCTTATGCAATGGAGTGTCATCCAAAAAAGATATCGAAGGCGATATTCCTTTCTGCAACAATGGTATTGGATGGGCAGAAACCATTTGATGTACTCTCTGATGAAGTAAGTATGCCTACAATGGAAGTTATGTGCAGTATCAATGTGCCTCTTAAATTTGATTAATAATATTTAGATGCTCTGGTCTTGTATGAATTTTTTTCAATATTGTCTATCTGTTTATTTAGCCATAAAGTAATTTACTGTTTATATTATTAGTGTTATGAGTATGGATAAAAGTTGAAGGACTAGTTTATCTCAAAATGGATAATGTACAGAAAGCTTGTTATCTCGAATTCAAGTTCTTGTACCATAGAACTACTTATTCTGTTTCTGTCCCTTGTTTTGCATTATCTTAATTTTCCAAATCAACATTCTTTCTGCAGTTAGCATATGCTGACTTTTTCCTAAAAGAGTCACAGTTTCTAGTTTATGGAAATGGAAGAGACAAACCTCCTACAGGACTAATTTTTGACAAACAACAGATCAAGGGACTGTATTTCAACCAAAGTCCTCTCAAGGTTTAACTCTACCCTTTTCCATTTGACAATATTTATTTTATTTTGCTTGAAGTCCTTATACTTGTTAGGATTGAATTTATCATGATTCTTTGTGTGAAAACTGAAAATTCATGATTTTAAAAAGTGCCTGCTTTGACTATATATGCAACTACTAGGCATATTTGAGTGGAGCCACATAGGGTGCTGCATGTGGCCTGCAAATATAGTGATACGGGTATAAACTAAGCATTAATAGGGAAACCAGGAGACGCATAATGCACAGAATGTATACTATCATTACTCAAGAGTTGTGTTAATCAATCAATGTGATACTTAATCAGTAAATATTAAATGGACATGGCGAAAGAGGTATTTAGAAAATAGTTGGATAATAGCTTGACTGGGACACATGCTCGACCACGAGTCAGTCTCACAACTGTGAAGTCTATAAAAGGGCAACATGCTCCATTAATTGAACCAATCATGGTTTATTCGAAGGCAACTACTTATCTCCTATATAAACCTTCCATATTCATAATTACCTTTCTAGATTTACTTTGCTTGAATGGAATCCACCTTGGCCAAGTTGCACATTGACCAGGTTAAGTCTATGTCTGAACTGTTCCCAGTTTGGTCTAGCCAACAAACGATTCAACTGAGCCAAGTTCACTTCGGTTGAATTGCACTTGATCTTCTAGTACTCCTTCAACACTAAGCTGACATGCAGTTGAAATGAACTATTTGGTTAACAAGAATTTAAGTACTCAGGTTCATGGACTGTTAATCCTAATCAGCAAGCTGTCTGCTCAGTAGACTTCCTTTAATACGAATTTGAATTTGATGGAGCGACAAGTATGATACACTTATTAAGTTCATCTATTTCGTTGTGATAAAGGGAAATTATGTACGTGTTTAAATTTATTTATTCATACGGGCATGTGCCTATTTTCACTACAAGTCACCTATTTTAAGTTATAGAAAGATGATAATATCAGCTTAAACATGCGAGTTGCCGGTTAATTCATCCTGCAATGATTTAGGATTTCAGAAAGAACATAGCACTTGCTTTGCGTGATCTGCCATGAACTGGAACCTCCATGCTTCTAAAAATAACCAAACCAATTGGGGTTTTTATACTAAAACACTGATTAAATATAGAAAAGTCCATCGCATGTAAACAGAACAACCCATAGTTGTACTCCAAACATCAATTTATTTGGATACGATGAAACTGTTTCTCCTTGTCACACCTTATTTTCAGTATGGAGCTGATAGCTCGAATGATCTTGAAGTCTGAAACGGTGCTTGCAGGATATAGCTTTGGCTGCAGCTTCAATGCGGTCGATCCCACTGGCACCTATCATGGAGAAGTTATCTCTTACCTCCGAGAACTATGGCACGGTCCGACGATATTTCGTCCAAACACTAGACGATCACATGCTGTCACCAGATATCCAGGAGAAGCTGGTGAGAGAGAACCCGCCTCATGGGATCTACAAGATCAAAGGGAGCGATCACTGCCCCTTCTTCTCAAAGCCACAGTCATGGCATAAAATTTTGCTTGAAATTGCACAGCTGCCCTAACTAGTTCTGAGGTCGCCTTCCCGGTGTAAGTTGTATTTTAGAGAAACTGGGTCGCCTCAATATCGTTATATTGTCTGCAAATATGCGCCACGTTATGATTTTTTTTTTCTTCTAAGATTCAAAGATTATTTGTGATGAAGTAGTTAAAATTGCCTTTTACACAAGAGAGATACATATGAACTATTGATGCATGGCCAACATCCACAAGAAGAAGAAAGGATAGACAAATACAGATCCCACATCAGGATTCATTATGAGACACAGCTGAAACCCTTGCACACTGCTAACCAGGATACAAACAACAACAAACAGATAACCACATCAACAGCTATGATTATCTTCACACGGCGACACCACAGCCTCCTTCCTTGTTGCCCGGAAAGTCTGGACGAGCTGGAGCTCGTCGGCACAGACATGTTGGGCGCGACATCAATCTTGAGCACACCACCGGCACGATCATCGGTTTGGATTATTTGTTGATCCTTCATCTTCTTTCTTTCATGATGCTTGTTCCAATTCTTGCCTAGCAATGGAGCCTTGGTCGAAGTGGAACCGTCGCCGGACGCGATCCCCTCGGAGCTATCATCCAATGAGAAGGCCGATGGAGGCATGTTTTCCAGTGACTGAATGAGCCGAAGGATGATGGGCATCAACTCATCCTGAAAACCATTCTTTGCTGCTACTACCTTGACGAAACCATCTCGAATGTGCTCCAAGAATCGAAGAATGGCTGAATTTCCGACGGTGGGATCGATGATGGCGAAGTAAGTGTGGCCGTCCGCCATCAAGAACCCTAAAGTCCTGGGACCGACAGAGTGGAAGTACCACCGGTGGAAGGCCGGCGCATTCTCGAGGCAGAAGATGGCCAAGCTCTCCAGGTGCGCGTCTTTGCCACTGTAAGAGTAGAGGATCTTGCTTCCTTTGGCCACGCAGCAGTAGACCGTGTTGTTGTCGACGGAGTGATTCATCGGGGAGTTCTCCCCCAACTCTACCTCTATGGACAGGGATGTGGACGAAACGAGCTTCACCGATCTGGACCGCCGCGAATTCATCAAAGCTCCAAGTTACCATTCGAAGATCAAGAACGCAGCCAAAGATCGACGCTAGGGTTTCGGCGATTATCAAACAAAAAAAAAACTGCAAGGAAATCGATCGGAGAAAGCGGTCAGCTCAGATCGAACAACCAGTCCTCGACTAATTAGATTTAGCACGAGCTCGATTGGAGGAAGGAATACCGTGAATCCGAAGCGAACTTGTGCCGATTATCTCCGATCCATCAAGAACACGGGTGGCGAGGTAGAAGAAGATGGCAATTCTTCTTTTCTTTGGAAAAAAAGGAAGAAAATAAAATAAAGAAAAGATGGTTTTTGGGGGTCAACGTAACAAAGAAAGAAGGTATTGATGCCCATCCTTTTCAAAGTCTTGTGTGTTTTTGTTACGCCCACTTCACTGTTCGTTCCCTTGCAGTCCGTCGTGTTCAGATTATTCCGGTGGAGACCATTTATTACTCATGCTCCATTCTGTAAAATAATTTAAATAAATTAGGTCAAAATTGTATCCATCTAAGTCCGTCGTGGACCAATCAATCTAGGTTCACGACTCACACGAGTCGGCCCGTAGAATATTACTTTTTATCCAACATGAGTTATCCATTTATATTTAAAATATCTATTACTAGATACATTTTAAGCGGATTGAGTTAGAATTTTATCAATTCAAGTCCATCGTGGATAGGGGTGGGCATCAGTTGGTTTGGGTTGGCCTGCAAAATATTACTTTTCATCCAACATGAGTTGTCCATTTGTATTTAAAATACATATTTCTAGATATATTTTAAGCGGATTGAGTTAGAATTTTATCAATTCAAGTCCGCTGTGGATAGGGGTGGGCATAGGTTGGTTCGGGTCGGCCTGCAAAATATTACTTTTCATCCCACCTGAGTTGTCCATTTATATTTAAAATACCTCTTTTTAAATACATTTTAAGCGGATTAAGTTGGAATTTTATCAATCCAAGTCTGCCATGGATAGAGTGGGCACTAGTCGGTTTGGTCCGATTTTACTCCATTACGGTTCAATTTGTTCAGTTTCAATTTTAAAAATCTCTGATCTGAAATTAAACCATTTTATTATGGTTTGGTCTGGTTTTTATTATAATTTGGTTCGGTGTGTACAGTCGGTTATATACGGTTTATTTAATAAATTAAATTGATTTTGTGCTACTAAAAATATTAGTTTAGAGATAAGAAAAATTATCAATTTGAAGTGAAAACTAAGATATAAAAAAGTTAATATTAAAATTTTATTATCTTGTAACAATAGTCAAGTAAATATGTAAATATATAATTTAATTATCTTATTATATTTTTTCAGAAAACTAATTCTTCTGTGATTATGTCGCATCACATCGAGAATTGAACACTATATCTGATTGACTATCAATATGGTTGATAACAAGTGGTCACAGATAAGAAACAGTACATAAGCTACCTATAATATGGTCGGTTCAGTTTATTCGATTTTTTTGGAGCTAAAACTATAAACCAAACTGAATAATCGGTTTTCAACAAAATTAAACCGAAACTGGCCGAAATTTTTAAAAAAAAACGAACCAAAAAAATCGATCGGTTCGGGTTCGGTCAGTTTTTTCAGTTTTAACCAAATTATGTCCATCCCTATCCTTTGATCGGCCTTTCTAGGTCTGCGACCCATGCGGGTCGGCCCGTAAAATATTACTTTTCATCCAACATGGGTTGTTTATTTATATTTAAAATATCTATTTCTATATACATTATAAGTGGATTTAGTTGAAATTTTATCAATCCAAGCCCGCCGTACGTCGACATTTCTAGGTTTGTGACCCACGCGGGTAAAATATTACTTTTCATCAAACATGAGTACTTATTTGTGTCTATTTATATTTAAAATATATATTCCTAGATATATTTGATTGATAAAATATTTCTGAAGTAAAAGGTTGAAGATATAATTTTTTTTTTATTTTTAAATTTTTGATAGACTTATGGATTGACACGTATAATCCACAATTCGTAAGAATTTCTCAACCTACTAAGATGACGGATTCGTCCACTTTGGCCCACCAAATGGTTGACCTACTATGACCGATCTGCCTGATCATGGATTGATATGTTTGATGTCTCTAACTATGGGTGTTTTTGGTTCCATATTAAATATTAACGGGTGGGCTTCTGATAGAAATTCTACCTGAATCTCTGTATAAATATAACAAAAGGGTCATTTTACTCATTCCGAACGTCTCTCAGTGTCTGTTCCAAATCATGTATCGAATGAACTCTTAAGTTGAAGGATATTTAATCCCTACAGGAATGAATTTTATAGGAATCAACTCCTTGTCCAATAAAATAACTCTCAGGATCAACTCATGTTTGTATAAATGGGTTTGTGGTGAATTGCACGTTAAGTAATTTTATACCTTTTGTCTTGTACACATATTGTGTTGTATGTTTTTATTATTACGACAGTTTTTTCCAAATTTAATGGAGGATTTGATATGCGATTTGAATGCAAGAGGATATGAAGGGTTTTTTTTATCCGATTAAATAATCAGATAATTAGATAGAGTATTTTAGTAATTATGTATAGAGACGGGTCTAGTAGAATTTCTTGTATTGAATACTCTATTAAATATTAGTCATCGTGTACTCTATTAAATACTAATCATCGTGCACATGTGTTGCATGTACAATATAATACATGAATACGATAAATTGGACTTGATAAGAGTGTGTAAAGTCGATGTAGTAGTACAACGCAAGGAGGACGCTCGAAAACCCAGAGCAAACTACCGTAACAGATTATCCCTTATAAAAATTAATTTAATTTTTTATATCAAATATTAAACTCATAAGAATGGATACTATATTGAACTTAGCCAAAAGGTTGAGAAATGTGTGCTTTCTAATAATACGCCACAGTTGAGTCTCGAACTTGAGATGTATAATTGATTAGTGAGAATACTTTTCAATAATAAGCTGCAACTAGGTATCGAATTCTAGTTCCCATTGAAATTACTAATAAAGAAATTATTTTCAACGTGAAAAGAAAAAAATATATATATATTAATGTAATTTACTTGTGGACTTTATCATATTAACTGAGAGTTAGTAAAGGATCTAAATTTTTAATAAAATAGTAAGATATTTATATCCGAGCAAATTCAAAAAAAAAAATCAATTTAAATTTTTTTAACTTAAAACCCTATAATTAACCGTTAAATGTTAAAAGGAAAATTTCATTAACGTAACAGTCTAGTATAATCGGTTTTATAATAAAATTTTAAAATATAGACAGATATAAAAAATTATCCTCTACATGAAAACATTAAACACCTAAACACCTAGTAAAATATATTTTACCTCCGTTAAAAATTAGTTTCAATATCTATTAAAATCAACACTTGAACTGCACTGATTTAAACACTGACGTATTGTGTATATACGCGCGTGTGTATACGTGTACATTGCTATTAATGCAACAAATGCCTCGATTGATAACTGTAAATAGTAAATTGCTTCTCCCGACACCGCACCCCCCCCACCCCTCCCCTCTCTCCCATTCAAATGACCCTTTTACCCTTTTTTCTTTTTTTTTTTTAATTTTATTTTACTTTTAT
>JBAMIB010000078.1:3059617-3073141 GCA_037177415.1 Kaempferia rotunda | reverse complement strand
CTTATTGACAGGGTCTTAAATATCAGGACGATTGCCAAGTCAGCCCTAATCATGTAAAAAGGACAGCCGCCGCTTTTATATAAAGGAAGAGAAACCCTAGGTAAAGGCTCTCTAAGTTCTTCTTCTTGCAACCTTTATTCTCTTTCTTTCTGACTTGAGCGTCGGAGGGGTTTCCGTCGGAATTCTTCCGGTGGGTTCCTTTAATGCTCGTGTTGATCTCGCAGACCCCCCCCCCTTTCTTCCTTGTTAGAATCCACCTCCTCGTCTTTGGTTGCTTCTCATACTCCGGCCCTCCACGTGGTTCTTCGCCGGAACAATATATATATATGGCCAATTATGGATGCAGATATCAGTACCGTTTTTAATTTTTTTTTAATTTAAATTAAAAAAAAATACTTTTTCTTTAAATATAAATCTTAAATACATTACTATATCTAAAAAATATCAAAAAAAAATATTTTTTATTTTTTTAACTTAATACTATAATCCAATTAGAAAGCTATCTGAATCTTAGAGGTACAATCTTAAAATTTTACCGCTTGAATACTATAACTCAATTAGAAAGCTTGAACCCTATGGGGTAAAGAGTTTTTAAAAAAAAATGAAGATTTTACCTCTAGAGTTTAGACTTTCTAATTAGGTTATAGTGTTAAGTTAAAAGGAAAATTAAAAATGAAAAAATTTTAGACATTTATGGGTATAATAATGTATTTGAGATTTATATTTGAGAAAATATTATGAAGGTTCGTTCATTTTCTATTTTTATTTTTTTTAGAAAATATAATTTTTTTTTTGGGGAAATAGTGTTTAGTTTGTATTTTCTACGTTCATTTTCTAAAAATTGAGAGAGCATTTTTTAAGAAAATGAAAAATGTGAAAAGTCATTTTTTAAAAATTTAAAAAATATGATTTTCTAAAAAATAAAAATAAAAATGGTTCAAATCAAACTCTCCTTAATTTTTTAATTCGAATTAATAAATAAATAAATAAACATCCTGTGCGCGCACCATGCGCATTACGGGGCACGCAAAATATCAATATATATATATATATATATACACTCTCTAATATGTTTTTCTTCTTGCACGCAGACAAACACACAGAGTTGATCTTCTGACGACCACTCTTTCGTTTTAAGTAACTCTCATGACTTCATGCATACAAAAGTAGCCAAATCTAAGTTCGACTCATCTCCATACATGAGTTAAGCAAATTAAATTAACCTTCATATTGGATCGTTAGAACTAAAACACGAGAACATTAGTTAGCCGAGTCACACCCACAGCTTAATCCTCGTAGAGCTTAGTCCTCAAACAATCCCCAAAGGTCCACATTCTAAATTCACAAGTCTCTCAATCCCAATCAACAAGAGATATCATATTGGCTGTCACAAAGCTTATAGAAAGGGACACCTCAGTGTACTTGAGCTTCACATATTATATCCTTCCTCCTCCAAACTGATCATAATATTTGTGCATGAATTGGAAAGTGTGGTGTACTGCAAAGTGTACTTTAATAATCTCTCATAAGACAGGGGAATCCTTAGATACATGCACATATTTTGCATGGAAAAAATATTACTAGAAAATTAAACAGGAAGAAAATTAAAAGGGTCACTTTAGTTATTAGAATGGTGGAAAGGAAATTTTTTTTAAAAAAATAATGTTCTAGCAGATTTTTCATGTTAGAAATAGTTTTATTTTAGTATTATTATAGCAGTTATGTCGAATACACTATAGCATATAGTAGCTATGAAGTAGACGTTGTGTTAAAATATATAGATTTAACTTGGTCAAAAATAATTATGCATAGAATTTTATTAGAAGTTTTTTTTATATATCTTTATTTATTATTTTTTTCATTTAAGATGTTTATAGCCTCACCCAGATTTCCATTTAAAAAAAAATAGTTTTACAATTTCACTACTATTCTTAAAATAAAACCTCAAACCTTTTGCCCATAATTGTTAGAATTTTTTTTTTTTAATTTCTTGATTTCACAAACCTCTCTAAAAATTTTACATTGGAGTTGCCCTTAGTCAAATAAATCCTTCGGATAAATGATCTTTAATAGAGTAAATCATTGAATTCTTGAGTCTCGCGATCTATCTTGGTCATCGCAATAAACTCTTGTCATTCTTAGAAACGTTCTAGTAGAATGATTCAAATCAATCTACCATATAATTAATAATAGATCTATTTAAAGTTTATGTGAATATATAAATATGAATTTTAAACTTACCATCCCCATGCACCAAACTAAACTTTCTTCGAACCCTTCTCTTGTCCTTGTAGTTGACATCGAGCTAATTTAATTAACATCGACCTAGTTGCGATGAGTTGACTTTAACAGCCAACGGTCCAGTTTTAATTTTATTAATGACCTCCTTTATCCAATTATAAATTGAGTGTCAAAGACAATTTGCATTTAAAGGATTCATAATTCGCACTTTGCCGTGCGTAGACAAATGCTGCATCAATCTTTGAAAAGTGATTTCTTGGCAAGTTCTTCTACGTCCCCCATTGACTTTTGAGGGGGCAGCCACAACGAGTTGGGGAGTCAAATCTTTAAGCATTCAATGCATGGGATGATAGAGCAATCATGGAGCTTAAACTAAAGACATATATATACAGTTGATTTTTTGAATGTGTATGGGTCAAATTACAACATGGCTCTTGAACAAGTCCAAACAGCAACGACTGGAGACCAAAAATGAAAAACAAGGCACAGTGTCCGTAACTCTGCCGACATCTTAATTAACAAATGTGTTGATCAAGTCAACCTTTGAAAAGTCACAACCAATTCCTTATTTTTACTAGTAGTTGATGTGCCAATCAACTGCAAAATTCTTATACTGATTTATTAAATATATATTTTTTAAAAAAATTTACACTCATTTGGTTTAATTTTATATAAATAAATTTAATATATTCTTTTATGTGGCAAAAGGTGAAATCGCTCGCCCCAGCGCCCCCGCTAACCCGTCCTCAGGCCAACACAGAGGAGGTAAATCACGGATGGCTACTAGCCATAAGTGCAAATGGTTAAAACATGGGGGAGGTATATGCTCGGACACGTCGAATTTCGACCTCTAGACCTCATGTGGCAACCTCCCATGCCTTAACCATCGCACCGCCCCGAGGGGACGAATATATTCTTTTATGACAAATATACAACACATTATCAATTTAGTAAAATGTATAAATGGATATTGATGTGTGGTATATCATTTTTTTTTGTTATGGTTGATAATTCAAATATTCAGTTGTTTGAATCGATTAATTTTAACGATGATTGATTTTGTCTCATGAAAATTTTTTATCAGCCACTAATATAAATTTGGAAGTGCTCTCAGTAATGCGCTGACAAGCAATCTCCATAACCCGTCCGTCAGTAGAATAGCTCATACCCCACTTGAGTTTACAAGACATTGTACTCTATTAACACGACCACTTCGGCAGATGTGGGCACTCAACCATCTAGGCTTACAAGACATTACGTTTCTTTGCACAATCACTCTGCTAGAATAGAGGATTCATGCATGTCCCAGTTGAGGATTGAACCGTGATGCTCTGAGAATCCACCAAGCACCATACCGTTGCACCATGCTCGGAGATAGATATATCATTGGTAGCAAAAGGTGGAAGACGCCACCCCAGCGGCCCCACACGATTGGTGTCACAACCATCTATGAGGAGGTAAATCGGAAAGCTAACCAGTGCAGGGAAGACTTTTTTCCTTGACTTTGTCAAAGTTCGAACTCTTGCCCTATAGTAGCAACTCTGCTCCATGCTAACTAACACAACCATGTCCTAGGGACAGGAGATAGGTATATCACTGAGTGTACATTAAATTGTCAAATAAAGTTTTACATATACCTTATAAATTTGGCAAAATGTCACATATTCTCTTAGTTAATTTTTCTTGGATGATAAGATAGAAGTCTCTTAAGAAAATATTTTTAAAAACTTATTAATTAAATGATTATTAATGTTTATCTTACATAACAAAAAATTACAAAAAAGAACTAGAAAAAAATTATAATTAGGTATAGAATAATCTTTCAATATTATTATATAATTTAATATACTTTCATGTGACACAAACTACCTAGTGGTGAGCTAGATGTTTATGCCATTTATTACTAAATACCTTGACTTGGATTTGATTCTCAATTTGTTTCACAAATAGATGATCACGGACCGTCTATGCACGAAACTCTCATTGTACACAATTTTATCATATTTTGTAAGAAATTGTTAAGACTCGAAACCATAACCTCTAGATCACATATATAATGACTACCGACTTTAAAATTTGTCAAAGAGGATTTTGCCTTTAACATGATAAGTTGATAAAAAGGATCAAGATCTCAAGGATCTTACTCATAATAAAGATAAGGCAATTTCTTCAGCTTTATTATTAGAAATGTCATCCTTTTACAGTTATGTAAATGAATGAATGATAATTCGCAAAGCAACATCAATTGAGAATACAATGCACTTATTCACTCAGGGACAAAGTTACTTAGCATTCCTTCTGAATCAGCTTGGATATGAGAATGAAACTTGTCGGTAGCGAAACAAATTGCTATGCTTCTGACACCTCATCAGGAGAGACATTGTTGTGACAAGTTGAATCGCACGGATAGGGGCAATCAATCTTTACGAAGGGTCTTCGATCGTAGAACCAATCTGCAACTGCCGTTGCAATTCGCTGTACAAGTACAATACCCATAAGACAGGATAGACAATAAATGCAACTAGTGTATATCAATCGGACGGTTTAGGGAAACTTACTGTCTTGTTAAGCATAGGAGAGTCTGCAGCAAACCATGTCTCTTGTATCTCCGACTGACAGTGGACAAAGCAGGAGTTTATGAACAGGCCTCTCGAGCTTAAATTGCCTAATCCATTCAATGCATTCAAGAAGTCCATTCTGTACCCTGTCGTGTGAAAAACAAAAATACTACTATGAAAGATATTGTTCGACATTTATTTTAATGCCTACTAAGGAACATGGCTAGTTCACCTTGAATGATTTCAAGTTGAGCTGGAGAGCATTGATTTATATCAAGCTTACAGGCCTTCCAAGTTCGCTGAGGATCAGCATCTCCATGTACCAAAATATTCCTTATCTGAAGTGGGTACCGAAACCATGTAAAAATTTACTATGATCAATTACTACTCTACGAAGGCACACAAGTCAGTTTTTAGTGCATACCTGCCATGTATCGTAAGCTGCATTTAGAATAAACAGCTGTGTATCGACTCCTTGGGCCATGTATTGAGGGAAGAAACACTGTATTATGTACCGGAGTTATCATTAGTCGGATGTAAAGGAAAAAGAGGAAGTTTACAATACAAAATCCAAAACTACTTGCCAGTCCAGGTTCTGTTGTTGAAGAACAGTGAGGCAAATTCTTTGCTGATCCCTTAAAAACATGAACAAACATTTATGAACATTACAAACAAAAGTGTTTTGAATTTACATATCGAATATTTGTCTATTAAGTAATTGCAGCAAAATCATACATGTGTTGTAACCACATCATTGTAGAAGGTCTCGATGTGTTCAGTTCGAGTAATATCCTTCCTGTCAAATGGCACAACTAATGAATCTTATGCTGAACTTGGTCGAGTAGAACTTTCCTTTGTGTGTTGTTTGATTCGACAAGAATGCACAGCTTACACATTTATGAAATAACCAGCATCTGAAAGGCATTTGACCTTGGCACTTTCTGGCAGAAAGTCCCGAAAGCTGTCACAGTGTAGTATCGAAGCCAATCCTCCCGCTGAACAACCAGAAAGAAGTGCCTGTAATACTGACTACATCACCAATGTGATTGGGTTGCGATAACCAAATTAGCACCTAGAAGCATACGTTTTCAGCCTCACTCATTCCTTGAGCAAGTAGATCTTCTATAACGGCACGCCAAACCCTTGCTCCTCTGTAGTGAAGATTGGTGACCTAGTAAATTCGAAAATAAATTAATTTGTATAATGGCAAAACTTGTGATCTTGCTTCAATATGTAATATGAATGGTATCCTTCCAAAGTACATTATTGTGCCAGCAGATGCAAGGTCAATCTGACTCACAGGATCTACTTTCTCTACATCCCCCGTGAACGATGAGCCATCACAATAACGAATCTTGACTCTGTTCCAGTTGTAGAAATCTGAATGTCAACAGTTTGCACAGAAGATGTCAGAAAAGATAAGTAGAACATAAATTGTTTGTGATCTGATAGCGGCATTTATAAGCGAAGATCTGTAGAGTAGTAGCGGCAACTTGACTTTGAGCTGGAAAAATTATATTTTGTATTATACTTTACAATATGAGTTACGTAGGGGGGAAAATCTGCATAATTGTACACCCATTTGAGTTTCTTTGTCATGATGGTGTTGTTTGGAGTACTTGTCGATGTTGATCCAATGACATTGGATCTGGTCAATTAGCTTGCTGATAAGTTGATAGCTCAAACTAGTAGAGCTCGATATGGCAATGTGAATCTAGTCTCCTTTAAATTCTCGACATGCCATTTGGTTATCAAGGCACCACTTCGGATAATAAACATACGCTTTTTTATGGTAGTCATCAACTTAGTTTTTTCAATCGCTGACTTAACATCGTCAGACATGAAATATCTTTTCAGATGTTGATACACCCCTTCGGATAAGCTTATCTCTTTAAGGTATTGAATGTGAAGGTAAGCCTTCTCTCCTTAAAACAATATTATCTCGCCCAGGTGCTTATAGTTAATTAGCAATTGTCTCCGAAGATGTAACGAACGATTTATGTCTCAAAATAGAAACACTCCGAATTTCAAGTCCTAGCAAACTTTCAAAGCCTTGAAACTCTTAGAGAAGAAGGGGAGACAATAGAACTCAAGAGGAAGAACTTGAGGATTTTTTGAAAATTAATATTTTTAGGTAAAGGAGTGGCATTTTTTTATTAAGGGTGAAGGATTTCTTCCAAGGAGTGAAGAGCCATTAATTAAAATCAATGCTCCTTTTTTCGTTTGCTTTGCAGCCATTGTATCCAAACACACTCAAGTGCATGGATCACCTAATTAATTAATTTCAATTAATCAATTTCAATTACTCAACTAATTAATGTCAATTAATCAATTAATTGGTTAATCTATTATTTAATCTCATATTGTTGCTGATGCATTGGAATGCACTCATATGCATTAATTAATCAATTAATCTTTCAATTAGTTTATTAATTAATTAATCAGTTAATCAATTAACTTATTAGTTAATTTCTAAAAATTAATTGATTATTTTTTTTCAATTTTTTCAGTCAAATCTCGAAAATTAATTTAAATTTCTCAACCAATTCTTCACACCTTAATGGTTCCAACGAGACTTGACACTTACACATATTCAAGTTAGCATTCATGTATTCATCTCCATGAACCTCACTTGTATTCGAACTAATATTTATATTTGATCACACCAAACTAACCCTTCATTACTTGAATAATTACATACATTAATTTCTCATTCACTTGGAAATCAGCTTACGAGCATAGTATTAAGAAAATTAGTCACCCTTGTCTTTATCGACTTATTGGTTACGAAAATCATTTTTTCCAAATAGATAGTTAACGTGCATTACTTTATTATCAGGATCATTAGATTGAATATGGATCTATGCACTTTTTGCCTTTGGAAACCTTCTCCAACAAGTCATAGTATTAATAAATTTTCAAAAACCAATAAATGTTTTAACTTATTATCATATTGTTATTATCTTTCTTATATCTTAACTTATATGTTACTCCATCAAATCAATGACATTTCCAACTCTTGCCTCTACCTTACAATGTACTCAAAGGAGTGTAGTCAACTCCTAAAGGGGCAAATAAACTACCTAAAGATGTGTGTTAACTAAGTTTGACAACTACGCGTCAAAGATGCTGACTTGACTATTCAAAGGGGTGCATTGAATAATTAAAGAATCATCAACTGCCCAAAGGTGTATCTTTATATTGAAGGGGTGCGTCTACACAAAGTGGTGCCTACTCTACCCTAAAGGGGTGCCTAGATTACCCACAGAGGTGTCTCTACCCAAAGGATGTCTTGACTACTGAAAGGGTGTTTGTACCCTTTAACTATTAGAAGGGGTAGGTGTACGCCAATTTGATGGGATGCCTTAACTACAAAAAGGGGTCAGTTTTAAATTGAAGAATCGTGATCAATGTTGCCAACCCATCAACCCATTATTCCAAGCCATCAACAAGATAATGAGCTCACCATAAGGAGTTAAACTACATAGATACAACAACTCAAAATACGATAAAATTCTTTTCTTATGACTCATCCTTTGATTTCATCTATTGGTCACGTGAAGAAAATGACACCGTATAATAGAAAGGGAGGGGAAACATCAATTGAAGCACCACCAATGCCAAAGAAGTGTAATGTTAAATTTAGAAAAAATTTATAATTATAGTTATTCTATTTCCAACTATGCCACTACAAATCCAACTCGCATGGTTCACTTAGAAATGTTTATGGAATTGTAGAGTAATTAGTTCAGATATAAGATGTTTTTGGAGCATTATTTAATCTACATCTTAAAAAAAATTATGGGCTCATCACACTAACATGCTACATAGTGATGATACAAAGAAGGGAAAACTCAAAAGGGGAGTCATGTTTTATTGGAATCGTCAAAGGGGAACCCTTTTTTGATTTATTATCAAAAGGGTGTCTCATCCCACCTCTATACACTTTACTTTCCAAAAATGCTCTTATTTTTGGCGCTATTGTAGCAGCTACAAGATCATAGCTATTACGCAGTTATAGCAGCTGTGATCCCATAACTACTACACAATTATAGCAGTTGCGATCTCCTAGCAGCTACAACTACACAGTTATAACAGCTATAATCCAGTTGCCACAATATAATATTGACCGGTATTAATTAGAAATAATTTGTATATGTTGTACTAGCTACAATTTGTAGCGGCTATTTTTTTTGTTGATCAGAGTTGAAGTGTCCATGTTGTAACAGCGATAAACTTGTAGCTACTACAATAACGTCAAAAATAAAAGCAATTTAGTGTACAAAGGTGGAATGGGACGCCCTTTTGATAAAAAATCAAAAAAAGGGTGTCCCTTTGATGATTCTCATAAAAAGGGGCATGCTTTTGATTTTTGCCCAAGAAGTAATGTTTTTATGTGATGCACAATACTTATTTTATATTATTAAGTTCCAATCATAAGTCTGATAATTGTTATATTTTTTAAACTTAATTATTATCACCCGCTTAGATAAGAAAAACTGGCTCATTAACTTTTAAGGTTTAAGAAGGAATCTAAAATTGCTAATCTAAGCTTATAAAAGTTTCTTTATTAGTAAACAATCCACCGTGCAAAACTAAGCATGCTGAGTTTCAACATTGAAACAATAGAATACAATTCCGACCAAAGACCAACGTGGAAGGATGCCTTGATAATTAGATTTCACTTAAAAGAAAAGTTGAAGAAGCAGTGACTGGACTTTTTGCAATGGGTGAGATGTCGACATACTTTACTGTTTTTCTTAAAAGAAAAAAGTAGACTGCAAATTTTAGATAACCAAGTAACATGTGCGAAATTTTCAAGGCACATTAGGAAGTAAAAATATTCAAGCTGAATAAAGGCAAACAACCACTACAGCAAACATGAAAAATATTGCTATGATAACAAGAGGAGTAGCATATAAGGCCAAATTTCTTGCTTCTGTACCTGGATTAAATGCTTGACTATTGCTTAAGATGCCTGAAAAAGCAAGTTGTGTAGCCATTTGTTTGGAAGAGCCTAAACGGGTATTCTTTCGTGCTAGACAAGTAGTTAAATTGTTGCACCATCCTCCTCCCTGAAAATTAGAAGAGTATCTTTTAGAGTCTCAAGCATGAAAAATATTCCTATGATAACAAGATAAATTTACTTACCAAAAAAAACATTGCTTGTTACTGAACAAGACTACTTTGTTTTGGTTTATATGCTTATTTTATTAACTTGAAGTCAAGATTATGACGGCCTTACGAAATACAAAGATAATGTAAAGTATAAAGTCCAAGGAATTTTCTAATTCAGATAAGCATACTTTTAGCTAGTAGTCTTATAAATATTAGCATAAGGTGTTATGACATACCTCAAGATGGACCAACCAACTATTGTTTCCTGATCCAGAACCTCTAGACAGATGATAAGCCGGGGGACTTCCATCCAAACATACTACAAAAATATATCATAGTGAATAATAGATTAGACCTAACTGCAAGATCTCGTATGTGATGGCAGATTAAATGATGTGAACTGCACACAAATAAAGAGGAAATCCCAGATGCTCTCACCTGCACCTGCGCCTTTGGCAACACCACTTTCAACATATGTAATATTTACAAACTCTGCTTCTGCTTTAAATGGTATCAGTACAGTAAGCATGCAAATCCAAGCATACAATATAACATTTAACATCTGCAAAACAAAACAGATTTATCATCACAATATATACCCTGCTTTCGTAATTGGTACAACAATTTTTCTAGAAAACATCACACATCCAATATAGCTAGATGATAATTATTCAGATGGGTTGAAAAAATTAGTATGAAATAGTTCCTAAACCTGAATCAAACTGAAACGATACAGTTACACTGAAGGGCTTTTGAGTATAATTTTACATGTCACTTGGCTGATATAGGCCAAGAAAAAAAAAAATCAAAATCTTACATGATAATGAAAATCTTACTTAAATACCTTGCAAAGGTTTGATTTATATTTGAACCAAAGATTTTGATGGGTAAGAAAGCAGGTTTATAGAATCAAGTGGTCGGTTGAAACATTGAAATGCAATAATGTATAATTATCTAATAATAAGTAAGGTGCATAACTAGGCGGGAAAAGAAAGGAAAGGAGGGATAAAATCCTACTCATTGAGAAGGAAGGGAAGTTAATTCAGTCCAATTTCTTCATTTTATCTTCCTTTGAATCCCAGCAATATATAAAGTAATTCCTTCCTTTCCTTTTCCTACTTCCTTCTGATTAAACACAGAAGCAAATAAAGTAAGAACTTTAACTCAAACCCCAGCACACAATTTCCTGGCCGACAGCTGTAGTCAGTGTGTAAGAAAGCAAGTTTCTACTTTAAAGAAAATTTCATTTTACTCCTTATAGATTACTTCCTTTTCCTAAACGGTAAATCCAGAAATAATTTTTTTACTAGTTAAAATATTAATTAAGGTTGTCATGTATTGTATTTATAAATTTGATATTACCTATATTCCCTTTATAATGATCCTAAAATTTATAAAAATATCATTCTGGCTGGCCAAATTCTGGCCATTTAGCATCATCCTTTCCTAAATGCCTCCTGCACTTTTAAAGCTATCATTTTAACACTTATACTTTGAAATTCTCATCGAAATGCCTCATAATTCATTAACTTTAACCAAAGCTGACAGTTTGCACATGACAGAATGTACAGCAAGTTGATTTGTAAATAAGTTTGCTATGGAATTTTTATTAAAATAATTTTTTGGGATGAAAAATATTAGTGTATTTTTCAAGTGGAGTTAACAACCTTAAACTAGCTAAAACTGTTGATTTTTAAATCAATTTGCACCATAAAAATTCGAGCTACTATGACTTATTAGTGGTATCGAAAAGCTAAAGTGACCAAAATATTTAACTTTTAGGCCATACATTAATTTTCAAATCAGCTTGCACCATTATAAATTTCATCACAAACTATTCTGCAAAGCAACTAACAATGAAATTAACTTTTTCGAGTAAATAAAATTATAATATGTCCTGTTCGTTAATTTAGCTTATTCTTAAACCGACTTGCAGTATATTCTGTCATGTGCAGTGTATATGATAGCTCAGTTTTAAATCCTACGGCATAAAATAACAATTTTGAAAATACAGGAACATTTTTAAAAAGTAAGCAAACTACAGGTCGTAAAATGGCAATTTCTTTAACAAGGAAGGAAAAAAAAACATTCTTTTCTTCCTCAATAGACATTCTAACACAATCAGAGAAGAAAGGAAAATAAATTGAGCAGAAAAGCATGAAATCTTAGCGTTGAATGCTAAAGATCTCAAATGAACATTGAATAGTTTTCATCCAAAACAAGGGAAAAAGATCTGCATTCACATGTTCTTCAATCAAGCAGCAGATAGAGAGTGAGAAATCACCTGAAAATGGTCCGCCGCGCCCCTTCTTGTGGAAATCCGCAAGGCGTTACTTCCGATATAACTATGAATGAATCTCCAGCCCAAGGAATCCAAACAACAACAGCACAAGGAGACAAATGAACAAGTAAAAAATTGGATCTTTGAAGAAGAGATTTTGGTTGCAGGCAGCACAGAACAGGTGTAATGTTAGGTATTCAATGAGCAACAATGGGAAGCCAGAGAGCTGCCGGTCCTTTCTCGGGTGTCGCGGGGTTCAGCAGCAGAAAAACAGCGAGTCGTAATAAAGAGCAATTCGGGGGGAAAAAAATGCAAAGAGTAAATTTTGATTAGATAAATTTTATATTATTTTATTATTAATTAATTAAATCTAGAGTAATTTTGATAAAAAAATTATTATAACAATACTAAATAATGACATTATTTTTTATTAAAAAAAGATATGTGATATTTTTTAAACATACAAAGCGATTTTGATAGTAATAATCATAAATAATAATATTTTTTAATTGATAAACAATTAAAAGAATGCTTTTAATTATCTATATTGTTAAAAAAAACTCTTTTTAAAACTTATCAAAATAATATTTAATCTATTATTTTTTTAGCGATCAAAGTAATTTCAATTTCAAATTAAAATTATTCTAAATTAATCATGTTAATAATTTATATACCTAACTAAGAATAAATAAAATAGATGGATATTATATTGATAATTTTTAAAAGATATACTTTATTGACAATATAAATAATTAAGACATTTTTATCTTTTTGATTTTGACTCGACTAATTTTAAATACTTAAAGCAACAAAAAAAAAAGTGCATTAAGCGGAAAAAGCCAGACCTTGTTAGAAATTGTTTGGAGATCATTATTGTAGTTAAAATTGATTCTTTTTTTTTGTCTTCGGATTGGCAACACTTCTTAGTTTACCATACTTGAATCTTACTTAATTTGCTTTCTTCTTCAAAAGAAAATGTTACTTGACACCTGAAGTACAACAACACTTTTTCTAAAAACTCAAGAACTAGCACTTTTAAGTCTCTTCAAAATCACCCATTAAATGCTACTGCTCCAACTGATTTCTATTTATTAGTCGATTAATTTTACCAATGAGTCAATTGTTTTGATGAATTTGACCGTTGAAACATGCAGAACAATTCTTATTTGACTTGTTTGACCATATTAGTCAAATTGACTTGCTTCTGTTTGATTTTGGATCAAATTGATTCGATCGATTTCCAAATCAATTTGATTGATTTTTCTAATCATTTGAATCAATTTGCTTCTACTTGCTTCAAGATCAAATTGATTCAATTGATTTTCC
>JBAMIB010000078.1:3009947-3021082 GCA_037177415.1 Kaempferia rotunda | reverse complement strand
CTTTTGTAGCATTCTCCCTATAATTTTTTCTACGACTCTATCATAAGTTTTTTCTAGATTGACGAATACTATGTGTAAGTATTGCTTTTGTTTTTGATAATTTTCAATTAGTTGTTTGAGAAGACGTATAAATTCTATTGTCGACCTTCCAAGCATGAATCCAAATTGATTTTCCATCTCTATGGTCTTCTTAGTTTTTTTCTATTACTTTTTCCAAAATTGTATGGTATGACTTATTAGTTTAACACTCCTGTAGTTTGCACAATTTTATGGTCTTCTTATATAAGAGAACTAGAGTATTTATCCTCATTAGATTTCTTTTTAGTTTTCAATATCAGGTAGAATAACTTTGTGAGTCATTCAATACCTTATTTTCCAAGACACTTTCATATCGTTATCGGATTATCATCTGATCAAATTATTTTCCCATTTTGCATACTATTAAAAACTTGCTTCATTTTTGAAGTTTGAATTATACGATAAAAATTTAAATTTTTACACTCATTTGGCTTACTTAAATTACCTAAATTAAATTGGTTAGGTAAACCTTCATTAAAAAGTTGATAAAAATGTTTTTTCCATCGCTTTTTTATTTTCTCATCATTTATTAGTACTCTATTGCATTCATCTTTAATACATTTATTTGGATAAGTTTTTTGGTCTTTCTTTCTCTTTAGGTATTTTATAAATGTCTCTTCCCTTTCTTTTGTATTTGATTTTCGATATAAACATTCAAAAGTTTCATTCTTAGCTTTATTCATTGCTTTCGTGGACTCTTTCTTAGCTACTCTACATTTTTTAAGTTTTCCTTGTTCTTAAATGTATATAATTTCTTATAGATTTACTTTCTCTTGTACTTTTTTAGTCTACTACTAGGATTCTTTACTTGGTGGTGTATGCCCCTTTGATTCATTGAGTATTATTATTTTCAATTTTTATACTATCTTATCCTATGTCGTATTTGAGTCGTTGTATATTTCTCCTAATATTTATAATCCTACTATGCCCTAATATGTTTTGCTTCTCATCTTTTAACTTCCATCATTTAATTCTAGAAGTGGTGCATATTTTATTTCTATTGATACTATACTTGAGACATATATTCAATACTACTAAACCATGTTGGGTAGTTAAATTTTCCTCAAGAATGAGTTTGCAATTTTTACAAATCTTTTCTTTTCACTTATGAACGTAATCAAGTGTTCTTTTCTTTTTTAAAAAAATATTAGCTAATATAAGGCCATATGCTTTTGCAAAATTCAATATAATTTTTCCTTCTTTTTTTTCTAAACCTATTACTCCCATGTACCCTAGCATATTTCTTCACTCCTACATGTTCATTTAGATCTCTTCCTATTTGGCTGGTGGAATATTTTGTAATACCTCATATAGATAGTCCAAAAATCTAGATTTGTATGTCTATCTAATCCTATTTTAGGTGTAATTATATTATTATTATTTTTCGCCGCTACTATTTGAGAGATATAATTCTATTCTCTTTTATAGTTACTCCTACTTCGTCCTTTAGCAAACTATCGACAACAATACTTATTCCGTTTCTTGTTTTCTACTCAATTGTCTTACGAGTAAGCTTTCTTATGTTCTATGTTCTAAATCGTAGACTATTATTTTTTTTTATAATATTTGTTCTTATTAAACTTATGGTGTGAAAACTCTTGCATATTTAATACTACACCCTAGTTTTCATAGAGATGTAGCAGTCGAATCCTATAACGTGAACTCTTGCATATTTAGCGAGTATTCTCATTGAGATGTAGTGGTTCTTGCCAAGACATTACAGTCGACTTGTAACATGTTCTTTCCGGAGAACATCCTAGCATTAGTACAATAGTTTGATTGATGTTGGCTAACAACCTAACACGCAACCCTTGCCCTTTCTCAACCAGGCTTGGGACCAGATATGAGGGGGTTACATACTTACAAAGCACGTCTTGTGACGATGGCAATGTTTTGAAAATTTAATCCACACAATATTTATTGTACTAATGCTTCCTAGAGTGAATGTCCATTCTACACTGTAAGAGATTCTGAGCATGCAGAGAAATGCATGCTTGATTTGTATACCTTTTTCCTTGTTCTTGGAGGTCATGGATTTAATCTCATCCTATAATCTTATATTTTCTGCTCTGCCACTATTCACTAATGCATAACATTGGTTATGCTGATATTTTGGGCATCTTCGATTTGTCACTTACATGCTTGGTAAGTTTGTACTTAAAATTCCATGTTCTAATGCTCAAATAAATTACATTGTATGATTTTAGTTCATTTAGTACCTCATGGATGAACTTGTGGAAACTACTGTTGAAGAGGAGATATCAGGAGATGTTGGAAACTCACATGACATGAAACAAGAACAAGATATGCAGATAGCGGCTGAATCTGGTGAAAAAAGGTGGCCTGGGTGGCCAGGTGAAAGTGTTTTTCGTATACTGATTCCTTCCAATAAGGTGGGTAGTCTCATTGGTCGCAAAGGAGAATTCATCAAAAAAATGTGTGAAGAATCAAAAGCTAGGATTAAGATTCTTGACGGACCTCCTGGAGCACCAGAAAGAACAGTAAGTATATTAATAATTTCTTGATCACTATTCGCTTCAGCATGATTCATTGCTCCAAAGATGCTGTCAATTGTTTAATTATCTTCTGGTGATCATTACATTTTCATACCATGTTTCTGCAATATATTACATCATATTTCAGTATTGTAACCCATCATTTCTCCTAGACATGTAGGTAATATGTCCTTTTGTACATATTTGGATATTAGTTTGTTGAGAATTTCTGCATTTCATGATCTGTGGCCTTACTAATTTTCTATCTTATATGGATTTTGTTATGCATTTATTGAAGCTATTTCTAGTTTGCCATTTTCCCCATTTAAACACTATCTTCAATTTTGTGATATTTGGGATCACAAATTAGTTAGGAAGCTTTCTCCCAAACTTTAATTTTGCTTTATTAGGAATAAATTAAGTTTTATGTTTTGCATACTCATGACAATTTAAAAAATCCATAATAATTATGTGATGTGGATCCAATACTGATCAAATAATTTCCTAACACACAATTGCTTGCTAGCATGTATATTTTATGCCCATTTCACTGATGTAGATCAGTTCATTTAAAGTAAGTACATTTTGAAAGTTTATGATAGTCTTGTGTCTTTATTATTAGCTTGTTATCACTCAAGTTTTCCTGTCCTTAAAAACATTATAATGATATTATTTTAAAGAGGGATGGTATAGATTGTCAGCAAATGGTGTGTAAATCCAAGTCAAAGAACAAAAGATAGGATAAGTGAATGGCATAAAGATTATCAAAATGCAGAATTGCAGAATGCATAGAAATAACCCTTTCTAGAATGAATAACTGATATGAAATTTGTAAATTTCCTATAAAAAAAATCATTGTTTGATTGGCAAAAACTCATACATTTCAAATTGATTGAGGAAACATTTTAGTACTACTAGAATTGTATAGGAGCTTTACTTTATTTATTATGTATCCATCTAATCTAAAGCTTTCTAAATATAAGGTCTTATAACATTGTCCTTCAAATCAACGAATTGCACATAAAAATATTGTGACTTCAGAAAGAAATAAAATTGATCCGTAGTTGGAAACTTGAAAATAATTAACTTTTTTGTGAATGAGATGTATTTTAAGTCTGTATATGAACTTTAAGCCATCATCATGTGAGTTGGCCTGAAATTGAGTTAATTAAGTAATCAAGATCCTTAGGTCAGGATTATTGGCTTCTTCATATCAGAGTTCTTGGTAAAACTAGCAATGATATAATTATAATAATTGGTTACTAGTTATCCTGGTAGTCTATAATCTGGTGATTTAGAAGATCTTGATGATCATAAGCTTCTTTTAATATGGTTTTTGGTTTAGTAACTGCCAACCAAAGTTTCTATGGAATGTAAACTTTTGCAAATTTAAGTGATTATTTGTTTAATTTTCCTTAAGCATAGCTTAATAAATTGTCTGTTGTAACAGTGAAAAATATAATTCAATAGAATTTAAACTTTTGAAAAAGTAAGGGCTTATTTGTTTAGTTTTCCTTAGATGTAGGTAATATATGGTATGCTGGAGCAGATAAAACTACAATTTAATATGCAACTAAGAATACCAGACATTTTGAGAAGTAATGAGAACTTGGCCATACAAAATAATTAAGATCCAAACAATCACATGCAAAACCAAAAGACAAAAAACTGAAAATATGTAGTTTGCAGCCTCCGGTCATATAACCAGATCAATCTTTGCAGGTTCTTTCTGCAGACCTAAAGCAACAAATCCAATTCTACACGTGAACCGAAAATAGAAGAACAAAGATCCAGTTTGCAAGATCACTCTTTGAGCATCTGAGCTGGAATATATCTAAGCATATACGTATGGATTACCATCAGACTTCATTTTCTTCTGGTAATTCCATAACTTGCTTGATTGCCCTTTCAACAAAGGAATAATTAGCTTCTATAGGGAATAGAGTCCAGTGTGGAGAGTATTTGATAGTATTCTGCAATCTTACAGAACCAAAAAAGAACTATTAGCTGAAAATGAGAATAAAAAACAGCATATACACTATTTGGAGATATTAAATATAAGATAACTTAACAGAAGGAATACTGCAATCAAAAGAACAAGATGATTTGCCATATTTTCAGCTCTGAATAGTCTCAAACTAGAAACTGGAAAAATTCGTGGTAATACAAATAAGGAGATAAATGCTATGAATATAAAATGACAAATAACACGAATATACTAGATTAGTTGTCGAATTCTAAAGTCAAATTTTCGTGCTCCTTATTAATATGGTGGGTATTTTGCCACATGTAGTGAGATATGATAGTTGAAATATGACATGTGTATCTGTTGCTTTAAAGGATGTTACTTTGTGTTTCAAGTGAAATTATGCATGACACTTGTCACTGGTAAATTACATCTTAATCCTTTAGTTTTTATATCTATTGCTTTAAATGGCGTGACTTTGTCTCTATGCATGGGATACCTGGCACCAAGAAATTACATACTGATCTCTAATTTTCTAACATTTAAAGGGTGTCATTTTGTCTTCTTAAAGTGACATTTGTCATCGAAGGATTACATCTTGTTCCTCTAATTTTCAAAATTTTCAATTTAAACCCTAAAATTTTATAATAACCTCATAGTGTCAACCAAAAGTTACATCTTGATCCTTTAATTTGCTAAATTTCCATTTTTTCTCATAAAAATAGTTTCACTCAAATTACACTTCCCCCATCAATGTTTTAAAATTTTAATTTCACTATAAAAACATCATTTTAACCACTTATAGTTGTAAGGTTTCACTGTTTGACCCATTACAATTTACTTTTTTATTTTTTATATTTCAAATTTTCCCAAAGTTTGACACTACCCTCACAAATTTTATATTTTCTAATTTTCCCTATATTTTTAAAATTTCTACTTCTATATATTTTTACCCAAAGTTACACATCTGCCTTTACTTTTAATTATTTTTATTTTACTATTAAATTTTCATTTTAATCTCTATATTTGTCAAATTTCTTCATGAATCAAAATAAGTTTGCATTTTATTGATTTATTCTTAAAAGTTTTCACCCCATAATTACACTTGGATTTTTCACTTTACTTTTATTGTCAATTGCCTTTCATAGCATATTTTTACAATTTTAATCACTTTAAATATTTCCAATTTGTCAATGGAATTTTATTTTGCATTTAGTAATAAAATGCTTTCATTTTTTTCTTCTGCATAAGACATTTTCCTCAAAAGATTGTCATTTTCTATTTAATTCCAAAAATTTAAAAGCTATAAGTTTGTCTTTATAGAGACAATTTCAGTATCCTTCTAAACTTTTTCCATTTTATCTTTTAGCTCACCAAATTATATAAGTTAAATTTCACCTTTTTATTTTTGTAAAATATTATTTTATTCTATCAGCTTGATGTTGCTTGGTTAATATATCCCCTAACAAAAAATTGTATAATGAAACTTGATTTTACTTTT
The DNA here is from genome assembly GCA_037177415.1 of Kaempferia rotunda. Lineage (NCBI taxonomy): Eukaryota > Viridiplantae > Streptophyta > Magnoliopsida > Zingiberales > Zingiberaceae > Kaempferia > Kaempferia rotunda. The sequence continues at coordinate 3,015,042 of JBAMIB010000078.1, read as the reverse complement.
ATAATTTGCCCTTCTTTCTAAAAATGCCCACGATTGATATAAACATCAAAATTAATCTGACGTTTTTGAATTCAAATTGAACCAAATTAACATCCAATATTAATTTTCTTTGCTTAAATATTGCTTACAATAACAAATATATATGAATTATACAAAAACTAATCAAAGTTTTAAGATTCTTTGGATAATTTGAAATGCCGAAACTATCTGAACTAATTTTGTTTGATTTTGATAAACAAAGGAACAAGATTGAAATAAAGGTAGATCAAATTGAATATTTTGTACCTGTAAAATGTTTTAGTCTAAATTTTAAATCTAATGACAACTATCGACAAATTATTTAAAATTTAATTGAAATTTTAAGATATTTTCTGGAAGGTTGAAGCTATCTGAAATGATTTGGTTAAAAAGCTAGTTGAAAATATAAATCAATTATGGAATCTCATTTCATACAAAGGGATCAAATTTTAAATAAGATAGATCAAATTGAACATTTTGTACCTATAAAAAAATATATCAGTTTGATTTAAATTATTTAAAATCAATAATCTAAAAAAAATTAGATGTATTATTTTCCATACACACACACATTTACTATAATTTATATATTGTATTCTAAATGTTTATGATTTTCTTATTTTAGAAATTTATTAGTTTATTTTTGATATAATTTAATAAACTTACCACGCTTTGTGTGGGGTGATTCTATCTATTACACTAGAAAAAGATTGATGATTGATTTTCTTGTTTTCAGATTATGGAGATTTGACAATTATGCAAGAGTTAATTTGAAACTCTTGATCGTTTTTTTTGTTTTTTTGAGATTTCATATTCATCTCCTTGCAAGTGTCCATTGAGTTTACTTGTATTCATCATCGCCAGATGTTGTTATAAGCATTTCAGTTATGTTTGATTGGCTCTGGTGCAAGCGTCCATCAAGTGTCTACGGATAGAATGTGGTGATATGAGGAATTAATCTGATGCTTAGTGGATGAGAAATTTTGATTTAAGATCTAAAATATCATTTATGTTGAAATAATAACTAGCAAGATTGTGTTAGGAAATTGTAGTCCTAAAAACATATTTTAAAATTGAAGAAAATAAAATATTTTTTTTTTTACTTATTGAGGAAAATAGTTTAAGGATTCTAAGAATGATACCAATTGTGCTGCATTAACTGCTAAAAATGTCATTTATTAAGTAATAATGGAATTTAATAGGAAATTGTAGTCTTAAAAACATATTTTAAAATTGAAGAAAATAAAATATTTTTTTTTTACTTATTGGGGAAAATAGTTTAAGGATTCTAAGAATGATACCAATTGTGCTGCATTAACTGCTAAAAATGTCATTTATTAAGTGATAATGGAATTTAATAAAAATAAAAAGTCAATCCTAAATTATCAGATGAAATACTTCACTATTGTTCTAATAAAATATAAAGTGTTTAAATCCTCACAATTTACAAATTTAGATAGAGTAAAAATGATAACTAGTCAAAGAAGTTGAACATCAATATTCCATACAATCTTAATAATATTTTTTTATTAATTAATTCACTCACTATTTAATAAAATTATTTAATATTGCTTGTCAACAATGTTTTAGTTCTCATAGTTTATTCAATTTTATAATTACTAAAATATGTATTAATTAATATTTCTCTCAGATTAGTAATATAGCTTTTTATAAAAAATTTTAGTTGGCGCTGGGTGTTCAATTTACGCCGATTAATCCTGGTGGGTGATCAGCCCGATCCCATGGAAATTTCCCACTTACTATTATGGTAAATTAGGAAGCGCTCGCAGGGGGTGATCCATTAGCTAGTGTGTTTAGGTCAACCACCCATTAAGGAAAATTCATTCGTTAATTCGTCAAAATTATGACTCGATGCACAGATGTTGGAGAAACTGAGAAGGTGTCCTACTGTCGCACCATTCCCTGAGGAATTGAGAAGTGGGGGAAGTGAGACTTTGTTAATTTAGTAGCTATTATTTAACATAGATAATAATAAATTTCTATAAATATTGACTTATTTATATCATTACTATTAATTTAATTATTTGGTAACTAACCTGATGTTATATGTTTACTAAGTTAAATATTATTTATTTCAAAATGATGATTTAGTGATTAACAAATTATTTAATTAATCAATTTAAATTTTCTATAAATGTGATTATATATTAATGAACATATTTTTGTTAAACCTTTAAATAATTATTAATGACATGGTATTGTAATTGAAACTAACTATGTCTATAGTGAATAATTCCGTCATGGTTCGTCTTAAGCTCGAATAAAGGAAGGTTGCACTATGTTGCATGTCAATGTTATACAAAGACAAATATTATGTATGGATGTATTAAACTATTGCGCTAATGCTAGATTCTTATCTGGAAGGAATGCGTTGCAGTGTTCGATTGCAACATCTTGGCAAGGGGCACTATATCTCCATGAGAACTTGGGATGTAGTCTTAAATATGTAAGAATTTTCACACGCTAGGTTGGGCAAGAACATACATTATAAGAATACTGATTGTATTAGATTTAGAACATAGAACATAGAAACACGCATTGGTAAATCAATGAAAGTAGTAGATATGTTGATTAGAAGAAAATTAATGTTTTATGCTTACAAGAGATAAAATGGGTAAGGGAATGTAAAGATGATAGAGAACTCAGGTTTAAAGTTATAGTACAGAAAGAGTAGAATAAAACAAGAAATAAAGTAGATATTATTCTAGATAGTTGACACACTAGTAGTAATTAGGAAGGGAGATATAATTATAGTTTTCAAAACAATGGTAGCAAAAGAAATTATTAATGTGTACACACACACCTCAAGTAGGATTAGATGAAGACATCAAATGTAGGTTCATGGAAGATAGGATGCATGGGGGTAATAGTTTTAGACCAAGAAATGAAGAAGGAAAAACAATATTAGATTTCATGATAGTATATGAACTTATAATAGCTAATATATTTTTCAAGAAGAGAGAACATGTAATTACATTCAAAAGTGGAAATAATAAGTTACAATTAATTTTTCTAATGATTAGAAAGAAGGATAGAAAATTTATAGATATTGTAAGATTATCCTTGGAGAAAACTTAACCACCAATATAATTTAGTAGTGTTAGATACGTGATATTAGTAAAAAAAACGTGCATGACTCCTATGATAAGTGGTGGAAGTTAAAATATTAAAAATAAAGTATTTTTAGGAGGGTAGGAACACGAGAAATACATGGTGATTCAACTATGACACGAGATAAGATGACATTGAATTTGCAAACAATGGTTAAAAGTGTACTCGTTGAGTCAAGAGGATGGACACCATCAAATAAAGAGTAGTGAAACGAGGAAGTATAAGAGAAAGAGGTAGAAAAATGAACCGCCTATAAGTTATTGTACATTTATAAGAATGAAGAAACCTTAAAAAATGCGCAATGGTTAAAAAAGAGCTCAAGAAGGCATTGAGTGAATTCAAGAATGAAGCTTATGAATGCTTGTTCCAATAGTTTGATACAAAAGAAGGGAAAAAAGATATCGAATAGCTAAAGCAAAAGAGAGGAAAATAAGAGATCTTACTCAAACAAGGTGCATTAAAGATGAATTCAATAGGGTACTAGTGAATGATGAGAAAATAAAAGAGCGATGGAAGAAATATTTTTATTAATTTTTTAACAAAGATTTTAGTGACTAACTTAGCTTAGAAAATTTAAGTAGGCTAGAGGAGTATAGAAATTTAAATAATTATATGAGAATTCAAACTTCAGAAGTAGAATAAATATTAAATAAGATACAAAATGGGAAAGCGTTTGGATTGGATGATATTACAATAGAGGTATGAAAGTGCTCATAGAAGCATGATATTGAATGACTTACGAAGTTGTTCAATCTGATATTAAAAATGGAGAAAATGCTTGATCAGTGGATGCCTTATAAAAACAAAGGAGACGTTTAAAATTTTATAAATTATAAGGGTATTAAGGTAATAAATCATACCATGAAATTTAAGAAAGAGTGAAGGATATATATATATAGGAAAATGATTTGCAAAGAGAATGAAACTCAATGACACACACATGAAGTGATGGGGCCCACAAAAAGTAAAATGGTGGGTCCCATCGCTATGTGTGTGTCATTGAGCTTTTCATTGAGTTTTTTCATTGAGCATATCATTGCTCATATATATATATGAAAATGTAGTGACAAGAGTAAAAATTTCAAGCGGATTAATTAAAATGTTTCCTATAAATATAGGGTTACACTGAGGATCAATTCTAAGTCTATCATTTTACACTAGTCATGGTTAAACTCGCTGGACACATCTAAGACAAGTTACCGTGGTATATGTAGTTTTTAGAGGATATTGTATTGGTTGATGAGATATGTGAAGAAGTAATTGCTAAAAATTTTTAAGTGGAGTAGAGTAAAGATAAGATATATAGAATTTAAGTTTAGTAGTAATAAATGTAGCGAGACAAATGTTAAGATAACAGATGATGAGCTATTTGTAATCTAGAGTTTTAAGTATCTCTGTGATTTTTTTTTTTTTTGTAAAAGAATGGAGGGTTGATAGAGATGTACATACGATAGAAGCAAGATGATTGACATGTAGGATTGTGTAGGTGTTTTTTGTAATGGTAAGATACCTCTAAAGTTTAAAGGGAAATTTTACAAAATGATAGTTTGACCTTCTATGTGTTGAGTTGAATGTTGGACAATGAAGTGAGCATACAAACAAAATATGAGAGTCACATAGTTGAAGATGTTAAGGTGGACTTGCGGACACATGAGGATGAACAATATAACAAACGAGAACATTAAAGAGAAAGCCAGAGTTGTGATCGTTGAAGGAAATTTTTGAGACGCGTTAGAGATGGTATGGTCACGTACTTAGGAGTTTATTAAATGTTTTAGTTAGGTGATGTGAGACCATAACAAATACACAATTAATAGAGGAAAAGGGAAATAAAAACAACTTGGTTTGCAACGAGGATGAAATTTATTTAAATATAGATGATGCTATAGTGAGAGATCAAATCTAATGGCGTAGGAGGATCCATATAACCGGCCACACGTAGTAG
>JBAMIB010000078.1:2958528-2971849 GCA_037177415.1 Kaempferia rotunda | reverse complement strand
GTATAAAAGTTGGTCTTTTATGTGTTCAAGAAGAGCCAGAAGATAGACCGACAATGTCATCCGTGCTACTAATGCTGAATAGTAATAGTTCTCTACTGCCGGAACCCAAGCCTCCTGGTTTCGTCATCACGAAGGAGCTTTCTAAAACTGAAACATCGACAAGTAAGGGTGACTCGTTATCTAGGAATCATGTGTCCGTTACAACCTTGGAAGGTAGATAAAAGTTCTTATACATACTCTAAAATTTTTGCAGAGTTTTGAGATAAAATATTCTTAGAACTCTGAATGCAAAGCAAACTTTTGCTGTTTACTTGATGATTCTGTGAAGTATCTGTGTGAGCAGTAACTTTGATTCCTCTGAATAGCTGTTTTGTAAGTGGATAGTTAAAGATTATTATCAATATCAATTACAGTATCAACATCAAGTTCATCTGAAAACCTAGCTGCTAGCTAGGGAATAGGAGACTTCAACATCAATTTTGAGACGATAAAGAATATAGAGAATAGTATTAGGAGTAGTTTAACTGTCATTAGCATCTAAAATGAAATAATAATAATAATAATAATGTCTTCTATTCACTGTCACATAGGGAAACCTCGTGGTCAAGACAAAAGAGAAGACAAAAACAATTGTGCATATATTATAAAAAATCATTAAAATTTTCTAAAGATTTGTATATACTAGTTGACTTTAGTTAGGGAGATCTTATTAGTGCTAATATTCGTCTCATTGTCTAGTCCATTTGATAATTTTGTAATAACTTTCTGTGTTAGGTGAGTCAAAGTGACTATCCATGTGGTGTTCGACAAAACTAATACATTTACCTGAGCCATCATGGAGAGAATAAGATTGGAGAGACTCTCGGTTGCATTAAAGGTAAGTCACGATAAACAAATCTACATGACAATAAAAAAAAATTAATTAGATAATCAGTCCTGTAGAAATTTTCATTGACTATCCGGATAACTAGAGAAGCGCTCGAGGCAGATGAGTGAGTGATAACTGAGCGACTTACAATGCACCAAAACTCCAGAGACAATAACCAAAAAATAGAAATAAACTTCCACATGCTGTACTCAATTTAAGAATGTAGAAAAGTTTGTAGCATTGATTAGATGCAGAGTTACGAGTTATAATTTATCGAGCTAAAAATTTTTAACGAAAAATAAAATATTGCATAACAATTAAAATCATAAATAAGATACCTGTTCATTGTAATCTCAAAAAGTTTCTCATTAACGTGATCTTCAATATATTTTTTATAGAACTTTATGATTCGAAAACATTCAATAAAAATTTTAACAATGTAATCTTTTATATCTTCATCTGCAAGAAATTAATAAACTTTAAATAAAATAAATATCTTTAAAACCAATCATTCAATATTGACGATCAAATTAAACATTCCGTAACAAGGATTGAAAGATGAATTATCTGTATAAACATACATGATCATAAAAGGTGATTCACTTGTCCCAGTGTCTTTACCAGTGACCCATATAATTATACATATACTATTGAAATTGTGATTTATGATTTTTCAAAGTATAATATTCATAAATTACATAATCTGAGTTAATACTAGAAGTAAACTCTCTTTCAATGCAAATAATCATATAATCTATCAGAAAACAAAATATTATTTTGACATGCTTCATAGCCAAAAATACATGCTCTATAGTTATCGTGAAAATATGCAAAGTTAAAACTAGACGGATCAACTTGTCAATCAAATTATAATATTGTAACTTTTTTGTTCAAATAACCCTGGATACAATTCTGAGATAGTGGATATTTTCTAAAAAATATTTCTCATGACAAATTATATCAAGCTCGTAATATTATGGCTAACGCCTCAAATGATATATTTCATGTTCAATAAAGTCCTGAGGATATATATAATACTTCTTAGCGAGAATACAAATCTTGTTAATGCCAAACAATTTATAATTATCTTTTTGGTCGAAAGCAGAACTAAGTATTAGAAGTTCCACTGTTTCATAACTGAATATCTAGAGTTTAACTATTCCAATTGAAAATTTATTACAACATTAAATATATCAAAATGAAAGTGTTGCTCAATTGTGATGGTATCCTTTTGCCGGCATGAACGACTATAATGCTTATAATAAACACTCATCATCAGTATATCAACATCTAATCTGGTGTAAAATGATTTGACACACAAAAGAAGAATATCAAAATCATTATTTTTCAATGTCAAGAGAAGTCCTTAATTTAGTCATAGAGATCAAATTCATTGCATTAATTTATGATATAAAGAGATTTTCACTGCAAGGCTAATCCTTATAATTTTATGCAACAAATGTAAAATAAAAATAAAATCAAAAGATTTCATCACTATTAAGAAACCAACAACTTCGCCACACATCAAAGTAGAGGAATACCATCGGTGATAATGCTTTCAAACACATTAATAGTTGCACCATATATATCTAATTAAGATGCAAATAGAATCAAAAGGAGAGTTTTAACAAGTAGTTCCTGCTTGATGCAAAGTACAAATCTGATTAGCACATTGTGTAATAAAAATGGGAGTTTTATTATATTTTTTTTTTCCACTGCACACGTTTTGTGAAAACGTCTAAAGTATACATCCACGTTGGACTCATAACCCCAACACAAAATACTATGGTGCTAGTCTTTGAAAACCAATACCATAAAGTGTAATCAGAACCTACATTGTGGTAGTGATTTTTTGAACTTGGGGCATCTGATGCATGAGCATTCAGCAGCATGACCAATTTATGTTCTCTGATATGGCTATGTTCCCATTCGGGCTATGACAAGGAGAAAATGAGGCTACCAATCTCACTTTTCGGTCTTGAAGAAGGACGATCGAGACTACTTACAAGCAGGAAGATGATTAGCTCGTTGCCTTTTGACATAATTGCACTCTATTCGGAGTCCAGACGATATGGAATTGGCTAACTAGGGTGTTAAAATCCTAGATTTGATCTTTTAACCTTTTATTTTATTTATTTTAAATTTTTAGGATTATTTTTCTTTTCTAAAAATTAGTTTAGATTTTATCTTTTGTTTTTAGATAAGTTTTCTTTTACTTTTTCTTTATTAATTTTTTTTCTAAAATTTACTTTAGATTTTATCTTTTTTTTTTATGAGTTTTCTTTTATTTATTATTTTTTATGTTGCAAATTTTTTTTTTAATTTCTTAGGTTATTTAAACAAGGGTTCAGACTCTTATAAAAACAATTTGAATGTTAATGTTGATAATTGAATCTTGAGTTTGGTTTTGATTTGAATAAACAATTATTTTCGTTTAAACCTAGAGGCGGCTCCTCTTTGTTTACAAATTATCTTTCTATGTCTTTCTCTGCAAACCACTAATTCGAACATTGTACTCAAGGTTTCTTCCCTTGCGTTAGTTGGGGTCAGAGCCCTTAGATCCATGGATGATCATTGTGATCGTGGTCGTGGTCATGAAAGATAGGTTCCGGCTGAGGAAGTCTCGTACTGTAATCATAATACCCAAGACGAGATACTTGAAGATCTATAGAAACAAGTCATGGAGTTATCCTAGCATCTAGTGACACAAGATCTTGAAGATCATGAGGTACATGGTCAAAGTTATAACAGACAAGTTCTGGTTGAGGAAGTCTCACACTGTAATTGTAGTGCACGAGATCTTAAAGGTCGTAAGTTATTTTATTTTAATTTGAATACGTTTTTTCTTGAGAAAGATATGGACGATAAGATTGAAATTGTCGATGATCTAATTTATGATGAAGATGAGACCGAGTCAACTAACAAGCTAGTATATGACGAGGACTTTTATGGTGATAATTGTGAGATTTTGGTCAATCACGAGATTCTAGATGATAGATTATATGAGGATGTTTTACATGTTCCATCAGAAGTACAACAGTCATCTAGAAATTAAATTTAATCAAGATATTGTCAGAGAATCTTCCTATCGTTCTACCACTCACGAGATGAATTTTGATTTACCAACACTTGAGGACTTTTGATCTTGAAGACACTACCATGATCTTGAGGATGAGTTCTTTTCAACCTAGGGTGTTCGATGTAGGAGCATCTAACATTACCACTAGTTTATGTCCTCTGATATAGATATTTTCTCCTTGGAGCAATGACGAAACGAGGCTACTAGCTCCCTTTTGGGTCTTGAAGAAGGACGATTGATGCTATTTGCCTATTTACAAGGAAGATGATTAGCTTGTGGCCTCTTGACATGATTACACTCTATTCAGAATCTAGACGAGAAGGAATCGGCTAACCGAGTCACCAAAACCCTAGATTTGGTCTTTTAACTTTCTCTTTTATTTATTTAAAATTTTTAGGATTAGTTTTTATTGGATCCAAAATAATTTAAATATTTCTACAATAATATGATATTGTCTACTTTGGGTCTAAGACCTTGTGGTACCTAAAAGGCCTTATATCAATGGAGATATCTTTTTCTTATAAACTCATGATCTTTCTCATGTCTTTTCAATGTGAGATTATGTTTGCAAAATTGCAACCCCAACAATCCTCTCTTAAATAAAGGACCACATGCCCCCCTTAAGCGAAAGTCTATCCGTTTGACGTCTAATTCTTGTCTCTTGATCCAACTGACATATTAGGATTTCCTGCCCCTCAGTCACTCTGACCTACTAGGACTTCCTTGCCTAGCCACAACTAAGATTTTCTTCTTGGTGTCTGATCCTCTTGACTCAAACAAGGGAGCCCTAATTCCTTTGTTTAAGGTCAATATTCTATCCACATGACTCGATTGGATCATGACTCTTATGCACAGTCGGTGGTTAGTCTTTCTTGCAGTCCAGGTTCTGATACTAATTGTTGGGTCCAAAAGAAATTTAAATATTTCCACAATATCATGCTATTGGCCACTTTGATAATTTTATTTTCTAAAAAATATTTTATATTTTAATTTTTTAGGATGAGTTTTCTTTTACTTTTTTTTTTCCTATTATGACTTCTAAGAATTCATTTAGATTTTATTTCTTTTTTAGGATGAGTTTTCTTTTATTTTTTTTTTCTTGTGATGATTTTTTTTTATTTCTTAGGTTATTTAAACAAAGGTTAGGACACTTGTAAAAAGAGATTGAGATTGATATTGATGTTAAGTTTGATGTTGAGTTTGGTTTTGATTTGAATAAAAATTTATTTTCATTTAAACCTAGTGGTGACTCCTCTTTGTTGACAAATTATTCTTACGTCTTTCTCTGCAAACCTCTAATCCAAACGTCGCACTTGGAGTATCTTCCCATGCATCACCTTTCACTAAGAATTGAGTTTTTTCAATATGGATGCATTCTTTTGCAAATTCTTATTATCCTTATATTGTCTGAACTTCCAATGGAAGTGAAGTGGACCAATCCAGCACTGCCGAGGATGCAAAGTTTTTCCTAAATTACACACGACGAAATCCCTTAAATAAAATTCCCTTCTTTTTCTACCCTGAACATGTTTTTTTGTTTTTTATCTTTCGTTAGCTCTCTTTTCTTTTATTTTTTATCCATTAAACTTTTTCTCTTATCTCTTATTTATTTATTTTTTTATAATATATTCTTATTTCTTAGTTCTTATACATTATTTTTAGAATATTTTTAGGTATAATATATAATTATAACTCCAAAATATTTATAAGAAAATAAAGAGAAGATACATTTATTTAAAGTCACACTAGAGATATTAATAAATACTTTAATATCAATACCAAAATGACTATGAAAAAGAATATTGAAACATGATGAATGTTGAATAGCAAATTATGAATAACTTGGATGACGAAAATAATGATAATATTTTAAATATTCAATGTGAAACTATAGGCCAAGAGATTCCTTCACATTTGAATTTGATGATCCTAGAAAATAGGGAAATTTTGATCAAATTTTAATAGATTTTATAGTGGAAAAGGGTCCAACTAGAATTGATGGCATATTGTTTTCTAAAGATAAAATTGGTAGACATTTTGATATATTATATTATGAACGAATATTGTAAAATGGAGGGAAAAAAGGATAGAAAATGACTATAGTTTATTCATCTTCCTTAGATAGAATAATTGTACTTTTGCTGTTCATAAATCACAACTACATAAATACAATTAGTCAATTAGATACTGAAAGCTACAAGAATTAGGATAATTTGACTCAATATCTTACAAAGGAACTATTGAATGCTACAAAGGATTGACTACCATTAGTCAGTTACAATGACATCGATATAAATGAGCTTTTCTAAGTTGAAGTTGATTAAAATATATCTTCGATCAATTATGTTATATGAAAGATTAAATGGATTGACGTTGTTGTCTATTGAAAAGAAAATAGTTAAACATCTTGATTATACAAGCTTAATTGATATTTTTACAGTCAAAACAACAAGATGTGTTGTATTCTAATGATGATTGGTAATTCATATCCTTTTATTTGATTATATTGTTGGAGCAATTTAGGTGTCCTACATTTTGATATTTGGGCAAAAGTTTAAGTTATGTTTATTATTGTATTTGATGTGCTTGCAAATGTGCAGGTACAGGAAAGTCCAAATATGATCTTGGTGGTGTAAGTCCAAAGGGAAGCCTTGGCGGTGTAAGCCCAAGTGTGACTCGGCAAGGATGAGGACCGAAGCTGATGGAAGCTCTTAAAAGTAAGATGTGAAAGATGGAGAAACATCTGAGGGACGCGAGACTGATGGAGGAGGCTAGAAGACTAGGTTAAAGACATGGAAGACCCAACAACTAGGACAAAGTCGATGAAAGCATCTAGAAAGTAATGCGCAAATGATGGCGAGACATCCAAGGGATGCAAGGCTGAAGGAAGATGGCTTGAAGGCTATGTCTAGTTGGTCGGGCGAGGACGAGTGCTGAAAGAATATACTCGAGGGGTTAAAACCCTAATTTAGGGTTTACTAGTCGACTAATAGTTGTATCAGTCGACTGGTAGGTGAGTCGATTGTGTAGTCGACTGGGAACAAACAGAATATTTTTATTTGTTCATCCCATGAAGGGCAATCGAGTGGTGTAGAGCAATCAACTAATATCGACCCGTTGGGGTATAACGGTCGATTTACATTGAGGACCAATCGACTAGTAAGTATACCAGTCGACTGGTGGCTGAAAACATGCTTGGGTGTTTCCACCCGAGCCCTATTTAAGAGAGTTTGGAAACCTTGAGCAAGGTTAATGAAATAGATGTGTGTTAGCCCCTATTAGTAGTCTTCCAAGCTCAAGAGTGATCCAAGCGCGTCTGAGATGTTTCAGAAGGATGTGGTGAGATTTTTCCACCCACAAGGAGCTACTGGAGTTAGCCGGAGTTTGTCGGGGAGTCATCCACCGTCAAATCAGGATAGTCCACCGTACGGAGAACCAAGGAGTAGGAGCTCTAATCTCCAAACCACGTAAACGAACGTGTTAGGTTTAATTTGCTTATGTTGTTTTTGTATTTTAGTTTAGCTTTCTATTTGTTATTTGATATTATGTTGCGCTAACAACCTAGGATGCGATGAGTTTGTGTGAGCAATTATTCACTCCTCTAGTCAGTGTCAAAGGTCCCAACATATATTCTATAATATTAAATGTTATTTAATTTTATATTTTACTTTACATATTGCAAACTCACTAAAAAATGATAGGAATATGCATTGTATTTTTCTAGCTAAAACGAAATCAAGACATATTATTTTAAATAATTACCGATAATATTTAATTTTTTATTATATTTTAAAATATTCGTGTTATTTAAGTCTTTATTTTGCTGTACATTTCATAGGTTCGCTAAAAAATTTTGATCGTACGTTGAAAGGAGAATCATATTTTGAAGTATGAATGATTTTTTTAAGTTAAAATAGTAGTAATACATTGTAAGATGACCTTTTTATTATTAAAACTCATCTCAGGTCATCAAAATCTTAAATGACTTTTCCCCTTGATTCATCTACAGAGCAACTCCGAAAGTATGAATCACTCCTAACACTACAGCCCAGTTGTCCCAGTAATTTGAATACTATGAGTGTAAGTTTACCCTATATGAGAATCCAATTCTGGATGCATGAATAATCCACATTGCCTCTTATTGCTGTGCTTAGGGCTCTAATGATCCTATTCAAATTATCATTAGGAAATTAAATCGAATTGAAGTGAAATAAATCATTTTTTAGTATATATATTTTTATATTGAGTTAACTTGAAGAACATGTAATTAGATTTGAAATGGGATTAAATGTGTCAATTTATTTTTTTGTTAGTTCGATTTGAATAGAATTTTAAACATCAATAATAAGGTCCATTTTTAAAAAAAAAATCTTAAATTATACAGATAAATCTGAACAAATATTTTTAATAATTAAATCGAAATCTTAGGGTTCATTTGCTTTGCGAATTCCGGACTTCCGTCCAATCCATCCTCAAGCAGTAAACTGCCGTCATCGTAGCGGCGACGGTGTGGCTTGTCGGAGCATCGCATGGAGAGAAGCGGTCTTCGCCTGGCTGGCCATGGCCTTAGCTTACCGCACCATTAACTCGGTTGGGAGGCGAGCGAGTCGGTCGGTCCTTGAGCTCGGCACTCCTCGCCGCCGCTTGCTCTACCTCCGACTCTTCTCTCCCGGCCTCGACACCTTCGAATCCTTCGCTGCCTCGATTAGAGAACGATAGTTCCGCCGCCGTCTCTGCGGCAACGTTTGCCTTAGTTGCTTGCCCCAACAAAAAGGGGGTTTTTTTTTTTTTTTTAATTTACCACTCGATTTCATCCTTTGAACGGTGAACTCTTCAGAAAGGATAGAAGAGATAGAGGCAGCCGCATGGCAGAGGCCAGTGGATACGACGGTAGGAAGTTAGACTCAATTCCTAGTGGAAACAGCGGGAAAATGCTACTGGAGTGGCTATGCCCCATGGGTGTCGTCGCCGCCACTGCCGCCGGAGCGCCGACAGCCTCTCTACCTCTTTCCGCTCCATTCTTCGCCACTGTCGCACGCAACCCACATGCGGCGGAGCCGTGCGTGGAAACTCCGTAAGATACAAAACACAGGAAGAGAGAGGTGGTGGAGCACAGGAAGAGATACACTAAAGAAGAAAACCCCCAAAAGGTTCGGTGATCTTGCATTAATAAATGCCTCCCTCCAATCAAGAAAAGCCTTAACTAGCCAAACGGATTTTTTTGATGCTTCTCTCCGCTGCCTCAGTCTCTCTGGTCATCAATCCCGTGGCTTCTTCTTACACACTGCGTGTTGCTTTACTCCTCGACAGTCCTAACGACGCTGTAAATTTAGCGGCCCCGCGCAAACTACCTCATACGTAGCCTGGTACACTACCTCCAATACACTGCAGAGCGTAGACTCTGAATCATTTATTTATTAGACTGCAAAGCGAGAGAAGAAGACAGAGTGCCTATTCCCTTTTTGTAGTGGAACGGGATAGATTGGTGACGAGGACGCCAAAAAGTTGGGCCTCGTTCTTTCCTCGCTGATCCTATTATTATATTGTTCTTGTTGGTGGCAAATGGTGAGCAAAAGAGCGGAGCAGGCAGGTGGATATCGGTCGACAAGAGAAGTCAAGAGAGGGAATGAGGAATTGTGGAAGGAATGGAGCTGTGAGACAGTACATTAGATCGAAGGTTCCTCGCCTGAAATGGACGCCGGAGCTCCACCTCTCCTTCCTCCATGCCGTCAAGAGTCTCGGAGGCCATGACAGTGTGCTATAGTTTCATATACGATCAGTCTGCCTCGTCTTTAATTCTGTATGCTGATTAAATCTCTGTTTTATCAGAGGCGACACCGAAGCTTGTTCTTCAGTTGATGGATGTCGAAGGACTCAGTATTTCTCATGTCAAGAGTCACCTCCAGGTTTGGATGTCTAATCTCACTCCTCTTCTTCCTTAAAGCTAGCTGATTAAGGATGATGTGGGTTTCATCAGATGTATAGAAGCATGAGGAATGACATCGAGAAAAAAGGTAAATATTTCTTATGAAAATGGATTTAACTTCTGCATGATCTACATATATCTTTACAGTAAGATTCACCAAGATGTTACTCTCTGCTTAATCCAAGTGTTTCCTTACAAAACAAGACCTTTTTCCTTTTTTTCATGGGGACCAAAGCAATAGAAAAAGAACAGAAAGTCGCGCCTTTTTTCGACGAGAAGCAGAGAGCTTTTCCATTCCTTTGGCTTTGGAGTTTCCTAGTTGCTGCTTGTTTGTTTCATTACTTTTTTTCCCCCCTTGTTTCTTCGCTTTAAAGATCTTGACAGAAATATAATCAAGGCGTAATTCTCCAATTACTAATGCTCATCTTCTCGTCAGATTTGAATGAAAAAAAGCGCTCAAATAAAGGCATTAATGATGAAGGTTCTGATGAAGCAGATGGGGGTGTCTCTTTCTACTCCTCAACCACCACAAAAGAGTTCAAGTCCCAGTTCGTGTACTCACATCCCTCTCTTCTTCCTCTGAAAAGGTAAAATATTAGCAAGCTTTCATCCCTCTTAAAGCAGCATGCATGATGCACCAGTCACAACATTATTATATATATATATTTATCTCACACCATTCTTTATGCTTGTTAAATTCACAGGAGCAGCTCCAAAAGTGGTGAATGCAGAGATCAAATCTGTGAGCGTGAGGTGGCAGCTGGAGTCACCTCACGGCAAGGATTGCTGGGGGGAATAAAGGAAGATGGAATTGCAGGTCTAAGCTGGCTAAGAGATTGTGATGAGAAGAGTCAGAGAAAGGACTTGGCTGCCATGGCAGAAGGGGATCGCTATCATCCTTCCAACTTCAAAGTTCTTGGGCTTGTGCCACAAGAATCTGAACCTTTTAAGGTAAGTCTAAAAAGTGTGAGAGATCTCTTTCTCTCCCTATTCTCTGCCATCCTTACAGCTTTATTATTGCTATATATAATCGATTGTACTATGGTCTGTTGCATTCAAAGCTAAACAACATTAACTCGGCACATTTACAATTAATCGTTTTCTCTTATATATATATGCTACATTGGATTAGGCCACCCTATCGCATGCACCTGCAGAGAGGGCAGTGGCTAAGGAGAGTGATCATGAATTAGAGATGAACAACTGCTCTTTGTCTCTCTCCTTGTCGTTGCATCCATCTCACTCTCAGAAGGACTCAAAGATCTCCAGCGAAGGAAGTTGTGGAATGATCTCTTCTTCAGGCAGAAATAATGTCAGTAATGGTCATTCCAACTGCAGGTGCATGCAGAGACTAAATTTGGAGCTCTCCATGTCGATCTTTGGATCTTAAAATATATGACATGCTCGCATCTTTTCCATGTATTTCCTTTTTTTCAAAAAAAAAAAAATCTAATGTGAATCATTTCTTGTTTATTTGGCCATAGTTCTCACTTTAATGGCCTTGCTAAGTTGGTGACATTCTTGTGCCCCAACACACTATTATTGCAGTAAAATTAGAGTTAATTATTTTTTTCTCGAGGGTTATTTACGTTTGTTGTGGGTGGATTTGGTAAAAAGGTGTCAAAAATTTATAACATCTACAGTAATACAGTTATGGGAGCTCTTGGAGAACTATTTTATTGTCGTATCCATACCACGTCAAAAGTAAAAATTTATATATATATATCTACTATAAAAAAAAACTCTCAACAACTCTACTAATGCTTTTTTTATTGTTTTATTATTTTAATTTTTTTAAACAAAATCTAAACAAACATTTTAATATATATATAAAAAGAAGAACGAGGAGCTGCTCCTTAAACACGGAGCCACTCCTTCATTAAATCCTCACACTATGGGAGAGCTCACACTATGGGAGAGCTCCCTCCTGCACACTACATTGACAATGGAAGTTCTAATGCCCCAAAGGGAGCTCCTTCCTTCGAAACTCCCATCGTATACGTGGCATCCCTAATGGAGCTCCCTCCCACTCCTTCGTTTCAATGAAAGAGTGGCTCGTGTTGAGATATCTATGTGTAAAGTAGATTCGCTACTCCACTAAGTGTGTCTGATAGTGGAGATATCTATGTGTAAAGTAGATTCGCTACTCCACTAAGTGTGTGTGATCGGTGTCAAGGAGGATAAGATGAAGATGATGACGGGGCCCAATGAGTACCCAGTCTTCACTTAGCACCTTCTATATAAACACCCTATGTATCTCCTTGCAAGGTATCGAGAGGCAGTACCTCACAGGCCTTACTTGGAGTTTGGAGTTTGAGTCTTGTAAGTCTTCATGTTTAATAATATTTCCTTTTAATCACCTTTCCCTGTAATACATCCTTGGAGCAAGATCCTCTAGTCTCTGCGTTCACCACGCATTTTTGATGGAGCTGCTCTTTCAGTTTTTGTGTTTTTATTAAAATGATTTTCTTTTTAGTTTTTTTTAAGAAATAAAAATATTAAAATATATTATTAAACGTTAATTTTTTGTCATTGTTCAATGGTTATTTTTTTATTTAAAAAAAATCCCTATAAATATAGTCTCAAGTTTCATTCTTCATATCATTTTCTCAACTCTCTACTTTTTTTCAACCACTAAAACATCTTCATTTATTCCAAATGGTTAAAAATCTAGATCAATCTATGGTCCGTGAATTTTGGAGAAATGAATTGATGGAAGATGCGGAGAATATTAATGAACAAATAATGCTCTGGCTATATGATCGAGCAGTGACAAACGGTATGTCAAATAGCTCAAAGTTTTTTCGACAAAATATAGAAGAGAAGATATTTGAATCGAGATCATGAAGTCAGTCATACTCATTTTTTCAATGATTACTTCACTCATGAGTCAACATATCCTAATAACATATTTCGACGTTGATTTTAAATGCAAAGACGGTTATTCCTTCGTATAGTTGATGCCTTGAAAAATCATTCAAAATATTTTCAAAGGAAGGTTGATGCAACATGAAAAAAAAAAAAATTTGTCGCCACTTAGAAATGAATGATGGTTATCCGTCAATTGGCGTATGAAGTCCCTGGTAATGAGTGCCTACAGAATATTGTTGAAACAACTGTCATTCAATACTTATTCAACTTCTGTCGATGTGTAATTGAAGTGTTCGGGGCTCAATATTTGAGAAGACCTGATGTTGCTAATATCCAACACTTGTTTGAAATGCATAAGCAAAGACACGACTTTCCTGACATATTGGGTAGTCCTGATTGTATACATTGGCAATGGAAAAATTACCCTGTCACTTGGAAAGACTAGTTTATTCTAGGAGATCACGACGCCCCAACAAGTATGCTTGAAGCAGTTGTATCTGCTGACTTGTGGATATGACACGCCTTATTCAGGATTGAGGGTTGTGTAATTATATCTGTTGGAGCAATCTTTGTACCT